>JAGTTL010000196.1:0-32500 GCA_036851935.1 Coregonus suidteri | reverse complement strand
ACACAGCTCTATGATACTATACTTTATATTATACTATACTGTACTATACAGCTCTATGAAACTATACTTTATATTATATTTTACTGTACTATACAGCTCTATGATATTATACTTTATATTATACTATACTGTACTACACAGCTCTATGATACTATACTTTATATTATACTATACTGTACTACACAGCTCTATTATACTATACTTTATATTATACTATACAGCTCTATGATATTATATTTTATATTATACTGTACTAAACTATACAGCTCTATTATACTAGATTTATATAATAAAATACTATACAGCTTTACGATACTATACTTTATACTATACAGCTCTACGATACTATACTTTATACTATACATATAGCAGCAGTGCGGTACATTATGTACATTAACCCTAAAGTCATTATACAATGATGACATGTTCAATCATTGAAACAATAGCTGTATACTGCATGTTTCAGCCATGTTCATTCGTTGAAACAATAGCAATATACTGCATGTTTCAGCCATGTTCATTCGTTGAAACAATAGCTATATACTGCATGTTTCAGCCATGTTCATTCGTTGAAACAATAGCTATATAATGCATGTTTCAGCCATGTTCATTCGTTGAAACAATAGCAATATACTGCATGTTTCAGCCATGTTCATTCGTTGAAACAATAGCTATATACTGCATGTTTCAGCCATGTTCATTTGTTGAAATAATAGCTATATACTGCATGTTTCAGCCATGTTCATTCGTTGAAACAATAGCTATATACTGCATGTTTCAGCCATGTTCATTCGTTGAAACAATAGCTATATACTGCATGTTTCAGCCATGTTCATTCGTTGAAACAATAGCTATATACTGCATGTTTCAGCCATGTTCATTCGTTGAAACTATAGCTATATACTGCATGTTTCAGCCTATGTTCATTCGTTGAAACAGTAGCTATATTCTGCATGTTTCAGCCATGTTCATTCGTTGAAACAGTAGTTATATTCTGCATGTTTCAGCCATGTTCATTCGTTGAAACAATAGCTATATTCTGCATGTTTCAGCCTATGTTCATTCGTTGAAACAATAGCTATATACTGCATGTTTCAGCCTATGTTCATTCGTTGAAACAGTAGTTATATTCTGCATGTTTCAGCCATGTTCATTCGTTGAAACAATAGCTATATTCTGCATGTTTCAGCCTATGTTCATTCGTTGAAACAGTAGCTATATTCTGCATGTTTCAGCCTATGTTCATTCGTTGAAACAGTAGCTATATTCTGCATGTTTCAGCCATGTTCATTCGTTGAAACAGTAGTTATATTCTGCATGTTTCAGCCATGTTCATTCGTTGAAACAATAGCTATATTCTGCATGTTTCAGCCTATGTTCATTCGTTGAAACAGTAGCTATATTCTGCATGTTTCAGCCATGTTCATTCGTTGAAACTATAGCTATATTCTGCATGTTTCAGCCCACACCATATTGCCCCCTACAGCAAATTCTGTAAACAAACCAAAATGATATTTTCTCTGCTCTTACCACTGATTCAATATAATGGGCTGGTTTGATTAGATATATCTAAGCACCTGGAGGATTAGGGCTGATCAGTTCTGCATGTGTTTCCAGGTGAACAGACTGTGACATTCTCCAGGTGTGATTGGTCATTCTCAGGTGAACAGACTGTGTGACTGTGTAACAGACCAAAATGATTGGTATTCTCCAGGTGAGAGTAAGATCTTGCGGTTCAAGTCCAACAGGACGACGTCTAACCGTATTAAAGTGACCTGGCAGCGCTACAGACCCCCAGACTACAGAGACCTCATCTCATTCATACTATACTACAAGGAGGCGTGAGTTACTCTCCACTGTCTGTCTGTTTCTCTTCTATATCCTAGAACATCCTCTAACCCTAACCCATGTCTCCCTCTCCACTGTCTGTCTGTTTCTCTTCTATATCCTAGAACATCCTCTAACCCTAACCCATGTCTCCCTCTCCACTGTCTGTCTGTTTCTCTTCTATATCCTAGAACATCTCTAACCCTAACCCATGTCTCCCTCTCCACTGTCTGTCTGTTTCTCTTCTATATCCTAGAACATCCTCTAACCCTAACCCATGTCTCCCTCTCCACTGTCTGTCTGTTTCTCTTCTATATCCTAGAACATCCTCTAACCCTAACCCATGTCTCCCTCTGTTTGTCTGTCTGTTTCTCTTCTATATCCTAGAACATCCTCTAACCCTAACCCATGTCTCCCTCTCCACTGTTGTCTGTTTCTCTTCTATATCCTAGAACATCCTCTAACCCTAACCCATGTCTCCCTCTCCACTGTCTGTCTGTTTCTCTTCTATATCCTAGAACATCCTCTAACCCTAACCTGTCTCCCTCTCCACTGTCTGTTTCTCTTCTATATCCTAGAACATCCTCTAACCCTAACCCATGTCTCCCTCTCCACTGTCTGTCTGTTTCTCTTCTATATCCTAGAACATCCTCTAACCCTAACCCATGTCTCCCTCTCCACTGTCTGTCTGTTTCTCTTCTATATCCTAGAACATCCTCTAACCCTAACCCATGTCTCCCTCTGTCTGTCTGTCTGTTTCTCTTCTATATCCTAGAACATCCTCTAACCCTAACCCATGTCTCCCTCTCCACTGTCTGTCTGTTTCTCTTCTATATCCTAGAACATCCTCTAACCCTAACCCATGTCTCCCTCTCCACTGTCTGTCTGTTTCTCTTCTATATCCTAGAACATCCTCTAACCCTAACCCATGTCTCCCTCTCCACTGTCTGTCTGTTTCTCTTCTATATCCTAGAACATCCTCTAACCCTAACCCATGTCTCCCTCTCCACTGTCTGTCTGTTTCTCTTCTATATCCTAGAACATCCTCTAACCCTAACCCATGTCTCCCTCTCCACTGTCTGTCTGTTTCTCTTCTATATCCTAGAACATCCTCTAACCCTAACTGTCTGTTTCTCTTCTATATCCTAGAACATCCTCTAACCCTAACCCATGTCTCCCTCTCCACTGTCTGTCTGTTTCTCTTCTATATCCTAGAACATCCTCTAACCCTAACCCATGTCTCCCTCTCCACTGTCTGTCTGTTTCTCTTCTATATCCTAGAACATCCCTGTGAAACATCTAACTCTCCACTGTCTGTTTGTTTCTCTTCTATCCTAGAACATCCTCTAAACCTAACACCATGTCTCCCTCTCCACTGTCTGTCTTCTCCATATCCTAGAACATCCTCTAACCCTAACCCATGTCTCCCTCTCCACTGTCTGTCTGTTTCTCTTCTATATCCTAGAACATCCTCTAACCCTAACCCATGTCTCCCTCTCCACTGTCTGTCTGTTTCTCTTCTATATCCTAGAACATCCTCTAACCCTAACCCATGTCTCCCTCTCCACTGTCTGTCTGTTTCTCTTCTATATCCTAGAACATCCTCTAACCCTAACCCATGTCTCCCTCTCCACTGTCTGTCTGTTTCTCTTCTATATCCTAGAACATCCTCTAACCCTAACCCATGTCTCCCTCTCCACTGTCTGTCTGTTTCTCTTCTATATCCCTAGAACATCCTCTAACCCTAACCCATGTCTCCCTCTCCACTGTCTGTCTGAACATTAACCCTAACTGTCTCCCTCTATATCCTAGAAGAACATCCTCTAACCCTAACCCATGTCTCCCTCTCCACTGTCTGTCTGTTTCTCTTCTATATCCTAGAACATCCTCTAGAACCCTAACCCATGTCTCCCTCTCCACTGTCTGTCTGTTTCTCTTCTATATATCTAGAACATCCTCTAACCCTAACCCACATTCCCTCCCACTGTCTGTCTGTTTCTCTTCTATATCCTAGAACATCCTCTAACCCTAACCCATGTCTCCCTCTCCACTGTCTGTCTGTTTCTCTTCTATATCCTAGAACATCCTCTAACCCTAACCCATGTCTCCCTCTCCACTGTCTGTCTGTTTCTCTTCTATATCCTAGAACATCCTCTAACCCTAAACCCATGTCTCCCTCTCCACTGTCTGTCTGTTTCTCTTCTATATCCTAGAACATCCTCTAACACTGTCTGTCTGTTTCTCTTCTATATCCTAGAACATCCTCTAACCCTAACCCATGTCTCCCTCTCCACTGTCTGTCTGTTTCTCTTCTATATCCTAGAACATCCTCTAACCCTAACCCATGTCTCCCTCTCCACTGTCTGTCTGTTTCTCTTCTATATCCTAGAACACATCTCTAACCCTAACCCATGTCTCCCTCTCCACTGTCTGTCTGTTTCTCTTCTATATCCTAGAACATCCTCTAACCCTAACCCATGTCTCCCTCTCCACTGTCTGTCTGTTTCTCTTCTATATCCTAGAACATCCTCTAACCCTAACCCATGTCTCCCTCTCCACTGTCTGTCTGTTTCTCTTCTATATCCTAGAACATCCTCTAACCCTAACCCATGTCTCCCTCTCCACTGTCTGTCTGTTTCTCTTCTATATCCTAGAACATCTAACCCATAACCCTCTCCACTGTCTGTCTGTTTCTCTTCTATATCCACTAGAACCTCCCATCCTAACCCTAACCCATGTCTCCCTCTCCACTGTCTGTCTGTTTCTCTGTATATCTAGAACATCCTCTAACCCTAACTGTCTCCCTCTCCACTGTCTGTCTGTTTTCTCTTCTATATCCTAGAACATCCTCTAACCCTAACCCATGTCTCCCTCTCCACTGTCTGTCTGTTTCTCTTCTATATCCTAGAACATCCTCTAACCCTAACCCATGTCTCCCTCTCCACTGTCTGTCTGTTTCTCTTCTATATCCTAGAACATCCTCTAACCCTAACCCATGTCTCCCTCTCCACTGTCTGTCTGTTTCTCTTCTATATCCTAGAACATCCTCTAACCCCTAACCCATGTCTCCCTCTCCACTGTCTGTCTGTTTCTCTTCTATATCCTAGAACATCCTCTAACCCTAACCCATGTCTCCCTCTCCACTGTCTGTCTGTTTCTCTTCTATATCCTAGAACATCCTCTAACCTAACCCATGTCTCCCTCTCCACTGTCTTCTGTTTCTATATATCCTAGAACATCCTCTAACCCTAACCCATGTCTCCCTCTCCACTGTCTGTCTGTTTCTCTTCTATATCCTAGAACATCCTCTAACCCTAACCCATGTCTCCCTCTCCACTGTCTGTCTGTTTCTCTTCTATATCCTAGAACATCCTCTAACCCTAACCCATGTCTCCCTCATCCACTGTCTGTCTGTTTCTCTTCTATATCCTAGAACATCCCCCCCTCTAACCCTAACCCATGTCTCCCTCTCCACTGTCTGTCTGTTTCTCTTCTATATCCTAGAACATCCTCTAACCCTAACCCATGTCTCCCTCTCCACTGTCTGTCTGTTTCTCTTCTATATCCTAGAACATCCCCTAACCCTAACCCATGTCTCCCTCTCCACTGTCTGTCTGTTTCTCTTCTATATCCTAGAACATCCCTAACCCTAACCCATGTCTCCCTCTCCACTGTCTGTCTGTTTCTCTTCTATATCCTAGAACATCCCTAACCCTAACCCATGTCTCCCTCTCCACTGTCTGTCTGTTTCTCTTCTATATCCTAGAACATCCTCTAACCCTAACCCATGTCTCCCTCTCCACTGTCTGTCTGTTTCTCTTCTATATCCTAGAACATCCTCTAACCCTAACCCATGTCTCCCTCTCCACTGTCTGTCTGTTTCTCTTCTATATCCTAGAACATCCTCTAACCCTAACCCATGTCTCCCTCTCCACTGTCTGTCTGTTTTCTCTTCTATATCCTAGAACATCCTCTACCCTAACCCATGTCTCCCTCTCCACTGTCTGTCTGTTTCTCTTCTATATCCTAGAACATCCTCTAACCCTAACCCATGTCTCCCTCTCCACTGTCTGTCTGTTTCTCTTCTATATCCTAGAACATCCTCTAACCCTAACCCATGTCTCCCTCTCCACTGTCTGTCTGTTTCTCTTCTATATCCTAGAACATCCTCTAACCCTAACCCATGTCTCCCTCTCCACTGTCTGTCTGTTTCTCTTCTATATCCTAGAACATCCTCTAACCTAACCCATGTCTCCCTCTCCACTGTCTGTCTGTTTCTCTTCTATATCCTAGAACATCCTCTAACCCTAACCCATGTCTCCCTCTCCACTGTCTGTCTGTTTCTCTTCTATATCCTAGAACATCCTCTAACCCTAACCCATGTCTCCCTCTCCACTGTCTGTCTGTTTCTCTTCTATATCCTAGAACATCCTCTAACCCTAACCCATGTCTCCCTCTCCACTGTCTGTCTGTTTCTCTTCTATATCCTAGAACATCCTCTAACCCTAACCCATGTCTCCCTCTCCACTGTCTGTCTGTTTCTCTTCTATATCCTAGAACATCCTCTAACCCTAACCCATGTCTCCCTCTCCACTGTCTGTCTGTTTCTCTTCTATATCCTAGAACATCCTCTAACCCTAACCCATGTCTCCCTCTCCACTGTCTGTCTGTTTCTCTTCTATATCCTAGAACATCCTCTAACCCTAACCCATGTCTCCCTCTCCACTGTCTGTCTGTTTCTCTTCTATATCCTAGAACATCCTCTAACCCTAAACCCATGTCTCCCTCTCCACTGTCTGTCTGTTTCTCTTCTATATCCTAGAACATCCTCTAACCCTAACCCCATGTCTCCCTCTCCACTGTCTGTCTGTTTCTCTTCTATATCCTAGAACATCCTCTAACCCTAACCCATGTCTCCCTCTCCACTGTCTGTCTGTTTCTCTTCTATATCCTAGAACATCCTCTAACCCTAACCCATGTCTCCCTCTCCACTGTCTGTCTGTTTCTCTTCTATATCCTAGAACATCCTCTAACCCTAACCTCCCTCTCCACTGTCTGTCTGTTTCTCTTCTATATCTCTAGAACATCCTGTCTCCCTCTCCACTGTCTGTCTGTTTCTCTTCTATATCCTAGAACATCCTCTAACCCTAACCCATGTCTCCCTCTCCACTGTCTGTCTGTTTCTCTTCTATATCCTAGAACATCCTAACCCCTAACCCATGTCTCCCTCTCCACTGTCTGTCTGTTTCTCTTCTATATCCTAGAACATCCTCTAACCCTAACCCCATGTCTCCCTCTCCACTGTCTGTCTGTTTCTCTTCTATATCCTAGAACATCCTCTAACCCTAACCCATGTCTCCCTCTCCACTGTCTGTCTGTTTCTCTTCTATATCCTAGAACATCCTCTAACCCTAACCCATGTCTCCCTCTCCACTGTCTGTCTGTTTCTCTTCTATATCCTAGAACATCCTCTAAACCCTAACCCATGTCTCCCTCTCCACTGTCTGTCTGTTTCTCTTCTATATCCTAGAACATCCTCTAACCCTAACCCATGTCTCCCTCTCCACTGTCTGTCTGTTTCTCTTCTATATCCTAGAACATCCTCTAACCCTAACCTGTCCACTGTCTGTTTCTCTTCTATATCCTAGAACCTAGAACATCCTCTAACCCTAACCCATGTCTCCCTCTCCACTGTCTGTCTGTTTCTCTTCTATATCCTAGAACATCCTCTAACCCTAACCCATGTCTCCCTCTCCACTGTCTGTCTGTTTCTCTTCTATATCCTAGAACATCCTCTAACCCTAACCCATGTCTCCCTCTCCACTGTCTGTCTGTTTCTCTTCTATATCCTAGAACATCCTCTAACCCTAACCCATGTCTCCCTCTCCACTGTCTGTCTGTTTCTCTTCTATATCCTAGAACATCCTCTAACCCTAACCCATGTCTCCCTCTCCACTGTCTGTCTGTTTCTCTTCTATATCCTAGAACATCCCTCTAACCCTAACCCATGTCTCCCTCTCCACTGTCTGTCTGTTTCTCTTCTATATCCTAGAACATCCTCTAACCCTACACCCATGTCTCCCTCTCCACTGTCTGTCTGTTTCTCTTCTATATCCTAGAACATCCTCTAACCCTAACCCATGTCTCCCTCTCCACTGTCTGTCTGTTTCTCTTCTATATCCTAGAACATCCTCTAACCCTAACCCATGTCTCCCTCTCCACTGTCTGTCTGTTTCTCTTCTATATCCTAGAACATCCTCTAACCCTAACCCATGTCTCCCTCTCCACTGTCTGTCTGTTTCTCTTCTATATCCTAGAACATCCTCTAACCCTAACCCATGTCTCCCTCTCCACTGTCTGTCTGTTTCTCTTCTATATCCTAGAACATCCTCTAACCCTAACCCATGTCTCCCTCTCCACTGTCTGTCTGTTTCTCTTCTATATCCTAGAACATCCTCTAACCCCATGTCTCCCTCTCCACTGTCTGTCTGTTTCTCTTCTATATCCTAGAACATCCTCTAACCCTAACCCATGTCTCCCTCTCCACTGTCTGTCTGTTTCTCTTCTATATCCTAGAACATCCTCTAACCCTAACCCATGTCTCCCTCTCCACTGTCTGTCTGTTTCTCTTCTATATCCTAGAACATCCTCTAACCCTAACCCATGTCTCCCTCTCCACTGTCTGTCTGTTTCTCTTCTATATCCTAGAACATCCTCTAACCCTAACCCATGTCTCCCTCTCCACTGTCTGTCTGTTTCTCTTCTATATCCTAGAACATCCTCTAACCCTAACCCATGTCTCCCTCTCCACTGTCTGTCTGTTTCTCTTCTATATCCTAGAACATCCTCTAACCCTAACCCATGTCTCCCTCTCCACTGTCTGTCTGTTTCTCTTCTATATCCTAGAACATCCTCTAACCCTAACCCATGTCTCCCTCTCCACTGTCTGTCTGTTTCTCTTCTATATCCTAGAACATCCTCTAACCCTAACCCATGTCTCCCTCTCCACTGTCTGTCTGTTTCTCTTCTATATCCTAGAACATCCTCTAACCCTAACCCATGTCTCCCTCTCCACTGTCTGTCTGTTTCTCTTCTATATCCTAGAACATCCTCCCTAACCCATGTCTCCCTCTCCACTGTCTGTCTGTTTCTCTTCTATATCCTAGAACATCCTCTAACCCTAACCCATGTCTCCCTCTCCACTGTCTGTCTGTTTCTCTTCTATATCCTAGAACATCCTCTAACCCTAACCATGTCTCCCTCTCCACTGTCTGTCTGTTTCTCTTCTATATCCTAGAACATCCTCTAACCCTAACCCATGTCTCCCTCTCCACTGTCTGTCTGTTTCTCTTCTATATCCTAGAACATCCTCTAACCCTAACCCATGTCTCCCTCTCCACTGTCTGTCTGTTTCTCTTCTATATCCTAGAACATCCCCTAACCCTAACCCATCTATATCCTAGAACATCCTCTAACCCTAACCCATGTCTCCCTCTCCACTGTCTGTCTGTTTCTCTTCTATATCCTAGAACATCCTCTAACCCTAACCCATGTCTCCCTCTCCACTGTCTGTCTGTTTCTCTTCTATATCCTAGAACATCCTCTAACCCTAACCCATGTCTCCCTCTCCACTGTCTGTCTGTTTCTCTTCTATATCCTAGAACATCCTCTAACCCTAACCCATGTCATGTCTCCCTCTCTATATCACTGTCTGTCTGTTTCTCTTATCTATATCCTAGAACATCCTCTAACCCTAACCCATGTCTCCCTCTCCACTGTCTGTCTGTTTCTCTTCTATATCCTAGAACATCCTCTAACCCTAACCCATGTCTCCCTCTCCACTGTCTGTCTGTTTCTCTTCTATATATCCTAGAACATCCTCTAACCCTAACCCATGTCTCCCTCTCCACTGTCTGTCTGTTTCTCTTCTATATCCTAGAACATCCTCTAACCCTAACCCATGTCTCCCTCTCCACTGTCTGTCTGTTTCTCTTCTATATCCTAGAACATCCTCTAACCCTAACCCATGTCTCCCTCTCCACTGTCTGTCTGTTTCTCTTCTATATCCTAGAACATCCTCTAACCCTAACCCATGTCTCCCTCTCCACTGTCTGTCTGTTTCTCTTCTATATCCTAGAACATCCTCTAACCCTAACCCATGTCTCCCTCTCCACTGTCTGTCTGTTTCTCTTCTATATCCTAGAACATCCCCTAACCCTAACCCATGTCTCCCTCTCCACTGTCTGTCTGTTTCTCTTCTATATCCTAGAACATCCTCTAACCCTAACCCATGTCTCCCTCTCCACTGTCTGTCTGTTTCTCTTCTATATCCTAGAACATCCCCTAAACCTAACCCATGTCTCCCTCTCCACTGTCTGTCTGTTTCTCTTCTATATCCTAGAACATCCTCTAACCCTAACCCATGTCTCCCTCTCCACTGTCTGTCTGTTTCTCTTCTATATCCTAGAACATCATCCTAACTAACCCTAACCCATGTCTCCCTCTCCACTGTCTGTCTGTTTCTCTTCTATATCCTAGAACATCCTCTAACCCTAACCCATGTCTCCCTCTCCACTGTCTGTCTGTTTCTCTTCTATATCCTAGAACATCCCCTAACCCTAACCCATGTCTCCCTCTCCACTGTCTGTCTGTTTCTCTTCTATATCCTAGAACATCCTCTAACCCTAACCCATGTCTCCCTCTCCACTGTCTGTCTGTTTCTCTTCTATATCCTAGAACATCCTCTAACCCTAACCCATGTCTCCCTCTCCACTGTCTGTCTGTTTCTCTTCTATATCCTAGAACATCCTCTAACCCTAACCCATGTCTCCCTCTCCACTGTCTGTCTGTTTCTCTTCTATATCCTAGAACATCCTCTAACCCTAACCCATGTCTCCCTCTCCACTGTCTGTCTGTTTCTCTTCTATATCCTAGAACATCCTCTAACCCTAACCCATGTCTCCCTCTCCACTGTCTGTCTGTTTCTCTTCTATATCCTAGAACATCCTCTAACCCTAACCCATGTCTCCCTCTCCACTGTCTGTCTGTTTCTCTTCTATATCCTAGAACATCCTCTAACCCTAACCCATGTCTCCCTCTCCACTGTCTGTCTGTTTCTCTTCTATATCCTAGAACATCCTCTAACCCTAACCCATGTCTCCCTCTCCACTGTCTGTCTGTTTTTCTCTTCTATATCCTAGAACATCCTCTAACCCTAACCCATGTCTCCCTCTCCACTGTCTGTCTGTTTCTCTTCTATATCCTAGAACATCCTCTAACCCTAACCCATGTCTCCCTCTATATCACTGTCTGTCTGTTTCTCTTCTATATCCTAGAACATCCTCTAACCCTAACCCATGTCTCCCTCTCCACTGTCTGTCTGTTTCTCTTCTATATCCTAGAACATCCCCTAACCCTAACCCATGTCTCCCTCTCCACTGTCTGTCTGTTTCTCTTCTATATCCTAGAACATCCTCTAACCCTAACCCATGTCTCCCTCTCCACTGTCTGTCTGTTTCTCTTCTATATCCTAGAACATCCCCTAACCCTAACCCATGTCTCCCTCTCCACTGTCTGTCTGTTTCTCTTCTATATCCTAGAACATCCTCTAACCCTAACCCCATGTCTCCCTCTCCACTGTCTGTCTGTTTCTCTTCTATATCCTAGAACATCCTCTAACCCTAACCCATGTCTCCCTCTCCCACTGTCTGTCTGTTTCTCTTCTATATCCTAGAACATCCTCTAACCCTAACCCATGTCTCCCTCTCCACTGTCTGTCTGTTTCTCTTCTATATCCTAGAACATCCCCTAACCCTAACTGTCCCTTCTATGTCTCCCTCCCTAACCCATCTCCACTGTCTGTCTGTTTCTCCTCTATATCCTAGAACATCCTCTAACCCTAACCCATGTCTCCCTCTCCACTGTCTCCCTCTACACTGTCTGTCTGTTTCTCTTCTATATCCTAGAACATCCCCTAACCCTAACCCATGTCTCCCTCTCCACTGTCTGTCTGTTTCTCTTCTATATCCTAGAACATCCTCTAACCCTAACCCATGTCTCCCTCTCCACTGTCTGTCTGTTTCTCTTCTATATCCTAGAACATCCTCTAACCCTAACCCATGTCTCCCTCTCCACTGTCTGTCTGTTTCTCTTCTATATCCTAGAACATCCTCTAACCCTAACCCATGTCTCCCTCTCCACTGTCTGTCTGTTTCTCTTCTATATCCTAGAACATCCCCTAACCCTAACCCATGTCTCCCTCTCCACTGTCTGTCTGTTTCTCTTCTATATCCTAGAACATCCCCTAACCCTAACCCATGTCTCCCTCTCCACTGTCTGTCTGTTTCTCTTCTATATCCTAGAACATCCTCTAACCCTAACCCATGTCTCCCTCTCCACTGTCTGTCTGTTTCTCTTCTATATCCTAGAACATCCTCTAACCCTAACCCATGTCTCCCTCTCCCTGTCTGTCTGTTTCTCTTCTATATCCTAGAACATCCTCTAACCCTAACCCATGTCTCCCTCTCCACTGTCTGTCTGTTTCTCTTCTATATCCTAGAACATCCTCTAACCCTAACCCATGTCTCCCTCTCTCCACTGTCTGTCTGTTTCTCTTCTATATCCTAGAACATCCTCTAACCCTAACCCATGTCTCCCTCTCCACTGTCTGTCTGTTTCTCTTCTATATCCTAGAACATCCTCTAACCCTAACCCATGTCTCCCTCTCCACTGTCTGTCTGTTTCTCTTCTATATCCTAGAACATCCTCTAACCCTAACCCATGTCTCCCTCTCCACTGTCTGTCTGTTTCTCTTCTATATCCTAGAACATCCCCTAACCCTAACCCATGTCTCCCTCTCCACTGTCTGTCTGTTTCTCTTCTATATCCTAGAACATCCCCTAACCCTAACCCATGTCTCCCTCTCACTGTCTGTCTGTTTCTCTTCTATATCCTAGAACATCCTCTAACCCTAACCCATGTCTCCCTCTCCACTGTCTGTCTGTTTCTCTTCTATATCCTAGAACATCCTCTAACCCTAACCCATGTCTCCCTCTCCACTGTCTGTCTGTTTCTCTTCTATATCCTAGAACATCCCCTAACCCTAACCCATGTCTCCCTCTCCACTGTCTGTCTGTTTCTCTTCTATATCCTAGAACATCCTCTAACCCTAACCCATGTCTCCCTCTCCACTGTCTGTCTGTTTCTCTTCTATATCCTAGAACATCCTCTAACCCTAACCCATGTCTCCCTCTCCACTGTCTGTCTGTTTCTCTTCTATATCCTAGAACATCCCTACCCTAACCCATGTCTCCCTCTCCACTGTCTGTCTGTTTCTCTTCTATATCCTAGAACATCCTCTAAACCCTAACCCATGTCTCCCTCTCCACTGTCTGTCTGTTTCTCTTCTATATCCTAGAACATCCCCTAACCCTAACCCATGTCTCCCTCTCCACTGTCTGTCTGTTTCTCTTCTATATCCTAGAACATCCTCTAACCCTAACTGTCTGTCTGTTTCTCTTCTATATCCTAGAACATCCCCTAACCCTAACCCATGTCTCCCTCTCCACTGTCTGTCTGTTTCTCTTCTATATCCTAGAACATCCTCTAACCCTAACCCATGTCTCCCTCTCCACTGTCTGTCTGTTTCTCTTCTATATCCTAGAACATCCCCTAACCCTAACCCATGTCTCCCTCTCCACTGTCTGTCTGTCTGTTTCTCTTCTATATCCTAGAACATCCTCTAACCCTAACCCATGTCTCCCTCTCCACTGTCTGTCTGTTTCTCTTCTATATCCTAGAACATCCTCTAACCCTAACCCATGTCTCCCTCTCCACTGTCTGTCTGTTTCTCTTCTATATCCTAGAACATCCTCTAACCCTAACCCATGTCTCCCTCTCCACTGTCTGTCTGTTTCTCTTCTATATCCTAGAACATCCCCTAACCCTAACCCATGTCTCCCTCTCCACACTGTCTGTCTGTTTCTCTTCTATATCCTAGAACATCCCCTAACCCTAACCCATGTCTCCCTCTCCACTGTCTGTCTGTTTCTCTTCTATATCCTAGAACATCCTCTAACCCTAACCCATGTCTCCCTCTCCACTGTCTGTCTGTTTTTCTCTTCTATATCCTAGAACATCCTCTAACCCTAACCCATGTCTCCCTCTCCACTGTCTGTCTGTTTCTCTTCTATATCCTAGAACATCCCCTAACCCTAACCCATGTCTCCCTCTCCACTGTCTGTCTGTTTCTCTTCTATATCCTAGAACATCCCCTAACCCTAACCCATGTCTCCCTCTCCACTGTCTGTCTGTTTCTCTTCTATATCCTAGAACATCCCCTAACCCTAACCCATGTCTCCCTCTCCACTGTCTGTCTGTTTCTCTTCTATATCCTAGAACATCCCTAACCCTAACCCATGTCTCCCTCTCCACTGTCTGTCTGTTTCTCTTCTATATCCTAGAACATCCCCTCTAACCCTAACCCATGTCTCCCTCTCCACTGTCTGTCTGTTTCTCTTCTATATCCTAGAACATCCTCTAACCCTAACCCATGTCTCCCTCTCCACTGTCTGTCTGTTTCTCTTCTATATCCTAGAACATCCCCTAACCCTAACCCATGTCTCCCTCTCCACTGTCTGTCTGTTTCTCTTCTATATCCTAGAACATCCCCTAACCCTAACCCATGTCTCCCTCTCCACTGTCTGTCTGTTTCTCTCTCTATATCCTAGAACATCCTCTAACCCTAACCCATGTCTCCCTCTCCACTGTCTGTCTGTTTCTCTTCTATATCCTAGAACATCCCCTAACCCTAACCCATGTCTCCCTCTCCACTGTCTGTCTGTTTCTCTTCTATATCCTAGAACATCCCCTAACCCTAACCCATGTCTCCCTCTCCACTGTCTGTCTGTTTCTCTTCTATATCCTAGAACATCCCCTAACCCTAACCCATGTCTCCCTCTCCACTGTCTGTCTGTTTCTCTTCTATATCCTAGAACATCCTCTAACCCTAACCCATGTCTCCCTCTCCACTGTCTGTCTGTTTCTCTTCTATATCCTAGAACATCCTCTAACCCTAACCCATGTCTCCCTCTCCACTGTCTGTCTGTTTCTCTTCTATATCCTAGAACATCCTCTAACCCTAACCCATGTCTCCCTCTCCACTGTCTGTCTGTTTCTCTTCTATATCCTAGAACATCCCCTAACCCTAACCCATGTCTCCCTCTCCACTGTCTGTCTGTTTCTCTTCTATATCCTAGAACATCCTCTAACCCTAACCCATGTCTCCCTCTCCACTGTCTGTCTGTTTCTCTTCTATATCCTAGAACATCCTCTAACCCTAACCCATGTCTCCCTCTCCACTGTCTGTCTGTTTCTCTTCTATATCCTAGAACATCCCCTAACCCTAACCCATGTCTCCCTCTCCACTGTCTGTCTGTTTCTCTTCTATATCCTAGAACATCCCTAACCCTAACCCATGTCTCCCTCTCCACTGTCTGTCTGTTTCTCTTCTATATCCTAGAACATCCTCTAACCCTAACCCATGTCTCCCTCTCCACTGTCTGTCTGTTTCTCTTCTATATCCTAGAACATCCCCTAACCCTAACCCATGTCTCCCTCTCCACTGTCTGTCTGTTTCTCTTCTATATCCTAGAACATCCTCTAACACCCTAACCCATGTCTCCCTCTCCACTGTCTGTCTGTTTCTCTTCTATATCCTAGAACATCCCCTAACCCTAACCCATGTCTCCCTCTCCACTGTCTGTCTGTTTCTCTTCTATATCCTAGAACATCCTCTAACCCTAACCCATGTCTCCCTCTCCACTGTCTGTCTGTTTCTCTTCTATATCCTAGAACATCCTCTAACCCTAACCCATGTCTCCCTCTCCACTGTCTGTCTGTTTCTCTTCTATATCCTAGAACATCCTCTAACCCTAACCCATGTCTCCCTCTCCACTGTCTGTCTGTTTCTCTTCTATATCCTAGAACATCCTCTAACCCTAACCCATGTCTCCCTCTCCACTGTCTGTCTGTTTCTCTTCTATATCCTAGAACATCCTCTAACCCTAACCCATGTCTCCCTCTCCACTGTCTGTCTGTTTCTCTTCTATATCCTAGAACATCCTCTAACCCTAACCCATGTCTCCCTCTCCACTGTCTGTCTGTTTCTCTTCTATATCCTAGAACATCCTAGAACCCATGTCTCCCTCTCTCCACTGTCTGTTTTTCTCTTCTATATCCTAGAACATCCCCTAACCCTAACCCATGTCTCCCTCTCCACTGTCTGTCTTCTATATCCTGTTTCTCTTCTATATCCTAGAACATCCTCTAACCCTAACCCATGTCTCCCTCTCCACTGTCTGTCTGTTTCTCTTCTATATCCTAGAACATCCTCTAACCTAAACCCATGTCTCCCTCTCCACTGTCTGTCTGTTTCTCTTCTATATCCTAGAACATCCTCTAACCCTAACCATGTCTCCCTCTCCACTGTCTGTCTGTTTCTCTTCTATATCCTAGAACATCCTCTAACCCTAACCCATGTCTCCCTCTCCACTGTCTGTCTGTTTCTCTTCTATATCCTAGAACATCCTCTAACCCTAACCCATGTCTCCCTCTCCACTGTCTGTCTGTTTCTCTTCTATATCCTAGAACATCCTCTAACCCTAACCCATGTCTCCCTCTCCACTGTCTGTCTGTTTCTCTTCTATATCCTAGAACATCCTCCTCTAACCCTAACCCATGTCTTCCCCATCTCCACTGTCTGTCTCTCTCCACTGTTTCTGTTTCTCTTCTATATCCTAGAACATCCTCTAACCCTAACCCATGTCTCCCTCTCCACTGTCTGTCTGTTTCTCTTCTATATCCTAGAACATCCTCTAACCCTAACCATGTCTCCCTCTCCACTGTCTGTCTGTTTCTCTTCTATATCCTAGAACATCCTCTAACCCTAACCCATGTCTCCCTCTCCACTGTCTGTCTGTTTCTCTTCTATATCCTAGAACATCCTCTAACCCTAACCCATGTCTCCCTCTCCACTGTCTGTCTGTTTCTCTTCTATATCCTAGAACATCCTCTAACCCTAACCCATGTCTCCCTCTCCACTGTCTGTCTGTTTCTCTTCTATATCCTAGAACATCCTCTAACCCTAACCCATGTCTCCCTCTCCACTGTCTGTCTGTTTCTCTTCTATATCCTAGAACATCCCCTAACCCTAACCCATGTCTCCCTCTCCACTGTCTGTCTGTTTCTCTTCTATATCCTAGAACATCCTCTAACCCTAACCCATGTCTCCCTCTCCACTGTCTGTCTGTTTCTCTTCTATATCCTAGAACATCCTCTACACCCTAACCCATGTCTCCCTCTCCACTGTCTGTCTGTTTCTCTTCTATATCCTAGAACATCCTCTAACCCTAACCCAAGTCTCCCTCTCCACTGTCTACATGTTTCTCTTCTAATCCTAGAACATCCTCTAACCCTAACCCATGTCTCCCTCTCCACTGTCTGTCTGTTTCTCTTCTATATCCTAGAACATCCTAGTCTAACCCTAACCATGTCTCCCCTCTCCACTGTCTGTCTGTTTCTCTTCTATATCCTAGAACATCCTCTAACCCTAACCCATGTCTCCCCTCTCCACTGTCTGTCTGTTTCTCTTCTATATCCTAGAACATCCTCTAACCCTAACCCATGTCTCCCTCTCCACTGTCTGTCTGTTTCTCTTCTATATCCTAGAACATCCTCTAACCCTAACCCATGTCTCCCGCTCCTCCAGTGCATACCAGAACATCACAGAGTTTGACGGCCAGGACGGCTGTGGCTCCAACAGTTGGAACATGGTGGACGTGGACCTCCCCCAGGAGAAGAACTCTGACCCGGGGGTGCTACTGTCCCCTCTCAAGCCCTGGACCCAGTACGCCATCTACGTGAAGGCCATCACTCTGGTGGTAGAGGATAGGCACGTCCCGGGAGCCAAGAGTGAAGTGGTTTACATCAGAACCAGCCCCTCAGGTACAGGACAGGGTGGTAGGGGTTAGGCACGTCCTGGGAGCCAAGAGTGAAGTAGTCTACATCAGAACCAGCCCCTCAGGTACAGGGTGGTAGGGGTTAGGCACGTCCCGGAGCCAAGAGGGAAGTAGTCTACATCAGAACCAGCCCCTCAGGTACAGGACAGGGTGGTAGGGGTTAGGCACGTCCCGGGAGCCAAGAGTGAAGTAGTCTACATCAGAACCAGCCCCTCAGGTACAGGACAGGGTGGTAGGGGTTAGGCACGTCCCGGGAGCCAAGAGGGAAGTAGTCTACATCAGAACCAGCCCCTCAGGTACAGGACAGGGCGGTAGGGGTTAGGCACGTCCTGGGAGCCAAGAGAGAAGTAGTCTACATCAGAACCAGCCCCTCAGGTACAGGACAGGGCGGTAGGGGTTAGGCACGTCCCGGGAGCCAAGAGGGAAGTAGTCTACATCAGAACCAGCCCCTCAGGGACAGGGCGGTAGGGGTTAGGCACGTCCCGGGAGCCAAGAGGGGTTAGGGTGTAGGAACCAGCCCCTCAGTAGGGGTTAGGGTATAGGGGTTAGGGTGTAGGGGTTAGGGGTGAAGGGGTTAGGGGTGTGTAGGGGTTAGGGGTGTAGGGGTTAGGGTGTAGGGGTTAGGGTGTAGGGTGTAGGGGTTAGGCACGTAGGGTAGGGGTTGTTAGGGGTGTAGGGGTTAGGGTGTAGGGGTTAGGGTGTAGGGGTTAGGGTATAGGGTGTAGGGGTTAGGGTGTAGGGGTTAGGGGGGTCTCCTGTAGAGCCGTCCATGCTCCTGGATGTGAAAGCTGTTTTAATGTTAATATCATGTTAATATCAGTCTGTCTCCTGTAGAGCCGTCCATGCCCCTGGATGTGAAAGCTGTTTTAATGTTAATATCATGTTAATATCAGTCTGTCTCCTGTAGAGCCGTCCATGCTCCTGGATGTGAAAGCTGTTTTAATGTTAATATCATGTTAATATCATGTTAATATCATGTTAATATCATGTTAATATCTGTCTGTCTCCTGTAGAGCCGTCTATGCCCCTGGATGTGAAAGCTGTTTTAATGTTAATATCATGTTAATATCATGTTAATATCATGTTAATATCTGTCTGTCTCCTGTAGAGCCGTCCATGCCCCTGGATGTGAGAGCTGTTTTAATGTTAATATCATGTTAATATCATGTTAATATCTGTCTGTCTCCTGTAGAGCCGTCCATGCCCCTGGATGTGAAAGCTGTTTTAATGTTAATATCATGTTAATATCATGTTAATATCATGTTAATATCATGTTAATATCTGTCTGTCTCCTGTAGAGCCGTCCATGCCCCTGGATGTGTGAAGCTGTTTTAATGTTAATATCATGTTAATATCATGTTAATATCATGTTAATATCATGTTAATATCTGTCTGTCTCCTGTAGAGCCGTCCATGCCCCTGGATGTGAGAGCTGTTTTAATGTTAATATCATGTTAATATCATGTTAATATCTGTCTGTCTCCTGTAGAGCCGTCCATGCCCCTGGATGTGAGAGCTGTTTTAATGTTAATATCATGTTAATATCATGTTAATATCTGTCTGTCTCCTGTAGAGCCGTCCATGCCCCTGGATGTGAGAGCTGTTTTAATGTTAATATCATGTTAATATCTGTCTGTCTCCTGTAGAGCCGTCCATGCCCCTGGATGTGAGAGCTGTTTTAATGTTAATATCATGTTAATATCTGTATGTCTCCTGTAGAGCCGTCTATGCCCCTGGATGTGAAAGCATACTCCAACTCCTCCACTAACCTGGTGGTGCGCTGGTCTCCCCCCATCTCCCCCAACGGGAACCACACCTACTACCTGGTCCGCTGGCAGCAACAGGCTGAAGACAGGGAACTATATCAACACAACTACTGCTCTAAAGGTTAGCACCCTAACCCCTACACCCTAACCCCTACTACCTGGTCCGCTGGCAGCAACAGGCTGAAGACAGGGAACTGTATCAACACAACTACTGCTCTAAAGGTTAGCACCCTAACCCCTACACCCTAACCCCTACACCCTAACCCCTACACCCTACCCCTACACCCTAACCCCTACACCCTAACCCCTACACCCTAACCCCTACTACCTGGTCCGCTGGCAGCAACAGGCTGAAGACAGGGAACTGTATCAACACAACTACTGCTCTAAAGGTTAGCACCCTAACCCCTATACCCTAACCCCTATACCCTAACCCCTACACCCTTACCCCTACACCCCTAACCCCTACACCCTAACCCCTACTACCTGGTCCGCTGGCAGCAACAGGCTGAAGACAGTGAACTATATCAACACAACTACTGCTCTAAAGGTTAGCACCCTAACCCCTACACCCTAACCCCTACACCCTAACCCCTACACCCCAACCCCTACACCCTAACCCCTACACCCTAACCCCTCTACACCCTAACC
The DNA here is from genome assembly GCA_036851935.1 of Coregonus suidteri. Taxonomy (NCBI): domain Eukaryota; kingdom Metazoa; phylum Chordata; class Actinopteri; order Salmoniformes; family Salmonidae; genus Coregonus; species Coregonus suidteri. The sequence goes on along the minus strand of JAGTTL010000196.1, from coordinate 12,240 downwards.
CCTATACCCTAACCCCTACACCCTAACCCCTAACCCCTACACCCTAACCCCTACACCCTAACCCCTACACCCTAACCCCTACTACCTGGTCCGCTGGCAGCAACAGGCTGAAGACAGGGAACTGTATCAACACAACTACTGCTCTAAAGGTTAGTACCCCTAACCCCTACACCCTAACCCCTACACCCTAACCCCTACACCCTAACCCCTACACCCTAACCCCTACACCCTAACCCCTACACCCTAACCCCTACACCCTAACCCCTAACCCCTACCCCTAACCCCTACACCCTAACCCCTACCCCTAACCCCTACACCCTAACCCCTACTACCTGGTCCGCTGGCAGCAACAGGCTGAATACAGGGAACTGTATCAACACAACTACTGCTCTAAAGGTTAGTACCCTAACCCCTAACCCCTACACCCCAACCCCTACACCCTAACCCCTAACCCCTACACCCTAACCCCTACACCCTAACCCCTACACCCTAACCCCTACACCCCAACCCCTACACCCTACACCCCAACCCCTACACCCCTAACCCCTACACCCTAACCCCTACACCCTAACCCCTACTACCTGGTCCGCTGGCAGCAACAGGCTGAAGACAGGGAACTGTATCAACACAACTACTGTTCTAAAGGTTAGCACCCTAACCCCTAACCCCTACACCCTAACCCCTAACCCTAACCCCTACACCCCAACCCCTACACCCCAACCCCTACACCCCAACCCCTACACTCCAACCCCTACACCCTACACCCTAACCCCTACACCCCTAACCCCTACACCCCTAACCCCTACACCCTAACCCCTACACCCTAACCCCTACACCCTAACCCCTACACCCCAACCCCTACACCCTAACCCCTACACCCTAACCCCTACACACTAACCCCTACCCCCCCACCCCTACACCCTAACCCCTAACCCCTACACCCTAACCCCTACCTACACCCCTAACCCCTAGGTACCCTAACCCCTACACCCTAACCCCTACACCCTAACCCCTATACCCTAACCCCTACACCCTAACCCCTACACCCTAACCCCTACACCCTAACCCCTACACCCTAACCCCTACACCCTAACCCTAACCCCTACACCCTACACCCCTAACCCCTACACCCTAACCCCTACACCCCCTAACCCCTACACCCTAACCCCTACACCCCTAACCCCTACACCCTAACCCCTACACCCTAACCCCTACACCCCTAACCCCTACACCCTAACCCCTACACCCTAACCCCTACACCCCTAACCCCTACACCCCTAACCCCTTCACCCCTAACCCCTACACCCTAACCCCTATACCCTAACCCCTATACCCTAACCCCTACACCCTAACCCCTACACCCTAACCCCTACACCCTAACCCCTCCTCTCTCTCTCTCCTCTCCCTCAGAACTGAAGATCCCGATCCGTATAGCCGCTACAGGGGTGAGTGACATGGAGGAGGACCTGAAGCCTACTAAACCAGACGTTGGTGGGGGGGACAAGGGGCCCTGCTGCCCCTGCCCTAAATCACTAGGAGACCTGGAGGCAGAGGCAGCTGACGCTTCATACAGAAAAGTCTTTGAGAACTTCTTACACAACTCCATCTTTACCCCCAGGTAAGCACACGCACAGGCAGTAACACACACGGGTAGCGTTCAGGAGGGCACAACGTAACAAAACCTTCTGAAATGGAAAACAAATATGTGCAGTCTTGTTGGACAAGTTTCAATTTATACTGAACACAAATATAAACGCGACATGTAAAGTGTTGGTCCCATGTTTCATGAGCTGAAATAAAAGATCCCTTAAACGTTCCATACGCACAAAAATGTGTTTACATCCCTGTTAATGAGCATTTCTCCTTGGCCAAGATAATCCATCCACCTGACAGTTGGCATATCAAGAGGTAGATTCTGACTGACTGGATCAATGTACTAGAGGGGGTAGATTCTGACTGACTGGATCAATGTACTAGAGGGGGTAGATTCTGACTGACTGGATCAATGTACTAGAGGGGGTAGATTCTGACTGACTGGATCAATGTACTAGAGGGGGTAGATTCTGACTGACTGGATCAATGTACTAGAGGGGGTAGATTCTGACTGACTGGATCAATGTACTAGAGGGGGTAGATTCTGACTGACTGGATCAATGTACTAGAGGGGGTAGATTCTGACTGACTGGATCAATGTACTAGAGGGGGTAGATTCTGATCATCAATGTACTAGAGGGGGTAGATTCTGACTGACTGGATCAATGTACTAGAGGGGGTAGATTCTGACTGACTGGATCAATGTACTAGAGGGGGTCACTGACTGGATCAATGTACTAGAGGGGGTAGATTCTGACTGACTGGATCAATGTACTAGAGGGGGTAGATTCTGACTGACTGGATCAATGTACTAGAGGGGGTAGATTCTGACTGACTGGATCAATGTACTAGAGGGGGTAGATTCTGACTGACTGGATCAATGTACTAGAGGGGGTAGATTCTGACTGACTGGATCAATGTACTAGAGGGGGTAGATTCTGACTGACTGGATCAATGTACTAGAGGGGGTAGATTCTGACTGACTGGATCAATGTACTAGAGGGGGTAGATTCTGACTGACTGGATCAATGTACTAGAGGGGGTAGATTCTGACTGACTGGATCAATGTACTAGAGGGGGTAGATTCTGACTGACTGGATCAATGTACTAGAGGGGGTAGATTCTGACTGAATAATCCTCTCCACTGCTTTAAATCAAAGCCATGTTTACCATTGAAAGGATTCCACCACAGGTTATCTGTTGACCAGTGTTTGGACGACTGTGGTTGTCACTCCGACATCCCTCTGCTCTCTCTCCCTCTCCTCCAGACCTCCAGACCGGCGGCGTCGGGATGTATTTGGCGTGGCTAACCGTACGACCACCTACCCTAACGCCACGTCACCTGATCCTTGGCCCAACGCTACAGAGGCAGAGTTAGCGGACAGGGAGTATGACTTTGTAGAGTGTGCAGTCAGCGAGCGGGAGCTGCAGATATCTGGTCTGCAGCCGTTCACCGTTTACCGGATCGACGTCCACGCCTGCAACAACCAGGTGCACCGCTGCAGCGCGGCAGAGTTTGTCTTCTCCAGGACCAAACCTGCAGGTTCGTCCTGTTCCCTCATCTCTCCTTCATTAAACAGTAGAGCTTTGGATGAAACTAAACCTTCTCATAGTATGAGTTAAGTTACTCAGCACTGCAGGGTTTATCTCGATGCCTGACACTTATCTCATTTGCTGGAGGTGAATTAATGTGCGTTATCATGTAATATTGTCGTCATTAGTAGTCAGAGAGAGCGAGAGAGAGAATATTATTGCATACAGTTGATAAGACCAAGTACTTCTGGGGCTGCCCCACAGCGAAGATGAGGGAGGACCATTTTGATTTCTATTACAGCATGTTGGATGACTGTCATTCATATTCCATTCACCCAGTTCTATGTAACATCCATAGGTTTAGGCTACTACATGATACTCTAATGTTCCCTATACCCATCAAGAGGTTGCTACAAACTAGACTATGAATGAGAGTTTACAACGTACAGTGGGGGAAAAAAGTATTTAGTCAGCCACCAATTGTGCAAGTTCTCCCACTTAAAAAGATGAGAGAGGCCTGTAATTTTCATCATAGGTACACGTCAACTATGATAGACAAAATGAGAAAAAAAAAAATCAAGAAAATATAATTGTAGGATTTTTAATGAATTTATTTGCAAATTATATGGTGGAAAATAAGTATTTGGTCAATAACAAAAGTTTCTCAATACTTTGTTATATACCCTTTGTTGGCAATGACACAGGTCAAACTTTTTCTGTAAGTCTTCACAAGGTTTTCACACACTGTTGCTGGTATTTTGGCCCATTCCTCCATGCAGATCTCCTCTAGAGCAGTGATGTTTTGGGGCTGTCGCTGGGCAACACGGACTTTCAACTCCCTCCAAAGATTTTCTATGGGGTTGAGATCTGGAGACTGGCTAGGCCACTCCAGGACCTTGAAATGCTTCTTACGAAGCCACTCCTTCGTTGCCCGGGCGATGTGTTTGGGATCATTGTCATGCTGAAAGACCCAGCCACGTTTCATCTTCAATGCCCTTGCTGATGGAAGGAGGTTTTCACTCAAAATCTCACGATACATGGCCCCATTCATTCTTTCCTTTACATGGATCAGTCGTCCTGGTCCCTTTGCAGAAAAACAGCCCCAAAGCATGATGTTTCCACCCCCATGCTTCACAGTAGGTATGGTGTTCTTTGGATGCAACTCAGCATTCTTTGTCCTCCAAACACAACGAGTTGAGTTTTTACCAAAAAGTTCTATTTTGGTTTCATTTGATCATATGACATTCTCCCAATCCTCTTCTGGATCATCCAAATGCACTCTAGCAAACTTCAGACGGGCCTGGACATGTACTGGCTTAAGCAGGGGGACACATCTGGCACTGCAGGATTTGAGTCCCTGGCGGCGTAGTGTGTTACTGATGGTAGGCTTTGTTACTTTGGTCCCAGCTCTCTGCAGGTCATTCACTACGTCCCCCCGTGTGGTTCTGGGATTTTTGCTCACCGTTCTTGTGATCATTTTGACCCCACGGGGTGAGATCTTGCGTGTTTATCCCCATTTTGTTCCATTTGCTTCCATTTAAGAAATGTTTTTCAACAGAATCGGCTGAGTTTTTTTACACCCCTAATCACACGCAAACATAGTTCCCTTTCATAGCAGCCACATACAAACAGCATGATCACGTTGCTCGTTGTAGAATTCCTTCTCGCATCTACGCGCTCTCCTCCTCTCAACTTTTCCCTTCGCTTGCAGACTTCAGTGCACCACATCAGCTGTCTGTGACCAGGCGAAAAAACCTTTCTAAGCCAAACCTTCATATCATAACGGCTACACACGGCCTGCGTAGTTGTCACCATATTAGCTAACGTCATAGCTAGTCGACATAGCTACTAGAACTAATGTGTTAGTAAAACTGCTAGGCCCTGTAGATCTAGCTTGCTTCATAGTATACCCCTCTGGTCTTGTCCATATGAAACATGATGTGTTATGTCTCGTACCTACAGAGAAGGTGGATGATATCCCAGGCCCAGTGATCTGGACAGGAGAGGACGATTCTGTGTTCCTCCGCTGGCCTGAACCCTCGTCCCCCAACGCGCTCATCCTCATGTATGAGATCAAGTTCAGACTGGGCACTGAGGTAAGACACACCGCACAACTCCTTCTCCAACTGATGATTGATCATTTCTCCAACTCATAGTTGACATTGTATGGGGTAACCCAGTAATGTTGGGGTGACCCAGTAATGTTGGGGTGACCCTGTAATGTTGGGGTGACCCAGTAATGTTGGGGTGACCCAGTAATGTTGGGGTAACCCAGTAATGTTGGGGTGACCCAGTAATGTTGGGGTGACCCAGTAATGTTGGGGTGACCCAGTAATGTTGGGGTGACCAAGTAATGTTGGGTGACCCAGTAATGTTGGGGTGACCCAGTAATGTTGGGGTGACCCAGTAATGTTGGGGTGACCCAGTAATGTTGGGGTGACCCAGTAATGTTGGGGTGACCCAGTAATGTTGGGGTGACCCAGTAATGTTGGGGTGACCCAGTAATGTTGGGGTGACCCAGTAATGTTGGGGTGACCCAGTAATGTTGGGTGACCCAGTAATGTTGGGGTGACCCAGTAATGTTGGGGTGACCCAGTAATGTTGGGGTAACCCAGTAATGTTGGGGTGACCCAGTAATGTTGGGGTGACCACGTAATGTTGGGGTGACCCAGTAATGTTGGGGTGACCCAGTAATGTTGGGGTGACCCAGTAATGTTGGGGTGACCCAGTAATGTTGGGGTGATGCAGTAATGTTGGGGTAAGCCAGTAATGTTGGGGTGACCCAGTAATGTTGGGGTGACCCAGTAATGTTGGGGTGACCCAGTAATGTTGGGGTGACCCAGTAATGTTGGGGTGACCCAGTAATGTTGGGGTGACCCAGTAATGTTGGGGTGACCCAGTAATGTTGGGGTGACCCAGTAATGTTGGGGTGATGCAGTAATGTTGGGGTGACCCAGTAATGTTGGGGTGACCCAGTAATGTTGGGGTGACCCAGTAATGTTGGGGTGATGCAGTAATGTTGGGGTGACCCAGTAATGTTGGGGTGACCCAGTAATGTTGGGGTGACCCAGTAATGTTGGGGTGACCCAGTAATGTTGGGGTGACCCAGTAATGTTGGGGTGACCCAGTAATGTTGGGGTGACCCAGTAATGTTGGGGTGACCCAGTAATGTTGGGGTGACCCAGTAATGTTGGGGTGACCCAGTAATGTTGGGGTGACCCAGTAATGTTGGGGTGACCCAGTAATGTTGGGGTGACCCAGTAATGTTGGGGTGACCCAGTAATGTTGGGGTGACCCAGTAATGTTGGGGTGACCCAGTAATGTTGGGGTGACCCAGTAATGTTGGGGTGACCCAGTAATGTTGGGGTAACCCAGTAATGTTGGGGTGATGCAGTAATGTTGGGGTGACCCAGTAATGTTGGGGTAACCCAGTAATGTTGGGGTGACCCAGTAATGTTGGGGTGACGCAGTAATGTTGGGGTGACCCAGTAATGTTGGGTGACCCAGTAATGTTGGGGTGACCCAGTAATGTTGGGGTGACCCAGTAATGTTGGGTGTGACCCAGTAATGTTGGGGTGACCCAGTAATGTTGGGGTGACCCAGTAATGTTGGGGTGACCCAGTAATGTTGGGGTGACCCAGTAATGTTGGGGTGACCCAGTAATGTTGGGGTGACCCAGCAGTAATGTTGGGGTGACCCAGTAATGTTGGGGTGACCCAGTAATGTTGGGGTGACCCAGTAATGTTGGGGTGACCCAGTAATGTTGGGGTGACCGAGTAATGTTGGGGTGACCCAGTAATGTTGGGGTGACCCAGTAATGTTGGGGTGACCCAGTAATGTTGGGGTGACCCAGTAATGTTGGGGTGACCCAGTAATGTTGGGGTGACCAGTAATGTTGGGGTGACGCAGTAATGTTGGGGTGACCCAGTAATGTTGGGGTGACCCAGTAATGTTGGGGTGACGCAGTAACAGTGTTTTCTCTGGGTGACCCAGTAATGTTGGGGTGACCCAGTAATGTTGGGGTGACCCAGTAATGTTGGGGTGACCCAGTAATGTTGGGGTGACGCAGTAATGTTGGGGTGACCCAGTAATGTTGGGGTGACCCAGTAATGTTGGGGTGACCCAGTAATGTTGGGTGACGCAGTAATGTTGGGGTGACGCAGTAATGTTGGGGTGACGCAGTAATGTTGGGGTGACGCAGTAATGTTGGGGTGACCCAGTAAGAGTTGGGGTGACCCAGTAATGTTGGGGTGACCCAGTAATGTTGGGGTGACCCAGTAATGTTGGGGTGATGCAGGACAGCTGCTCTGTGGAGAGCTAACTAGCTAGCTACCTGCAGTCTAACAGTGTGTTTCTCTGTGTCCAGCCAGAGAAGCAGTAGTCTAACAGTGTGTTTCTCTGTGTCCAGCCAGAGAAGCAGTAGTCTAACAGTGTGTTTCTCTGTGTCCAGTCAGAGAAGCAGTAGTCTCTAACAGTGTGTTTCTCTGTGTCCAGTCAGAGAAGCAGTAGTCTAACAGTGTGTTTCTCTGTGTCCAGCCAGAGAAGCAGTATTCTAACAGTGTGTTTCTCTGTGTCCAGCCAGAGAAGCAGTAGTCTAACAGTGTGTTTCTCTGTGTCCAGTCAGAGAAGCAGTAGTCTAACAGTGTGTTTCTCTGTGTCCAGCCAGAGAAGCAGTATTCTAACAGTGTGTTTCTCTGTGTCCAGCCAGAGAAGCAGTAGTCTAACAGTGTGTTTCTCTGTGTCCAGTCAGAGAAGCAGTAGTCTAACAGTGTGTTTCTCTGTGTCCAGCCAGAGAAGCAGTAGTCTAACAGTGTGTTTCTCTGTGTCCAGCCAGAGAAGCAGTAGTCTAACAGTGTGTTTCTCTGTGTCCAGCCAGAGAAGCAGTAGTCTAACAGTGTGTTTCTCTGTGTCCAGCCAGAGAAGCAGTAGTCTAACAGTGTGTTTCTCTGTGTCTGTCCAGCCAGAGAAGCAGTAGTCTAACAGTGTGTTTCTCTGTGTCTGTCCAGCCAGAGAAGCAGTAGTCTAACAGTGTGTTTCTCTGTGTCCAGCCAGAGAAGCAGTAGTCTAACAGTGTGTTTCTCTGTGTCTGTCCAGCCAGAGAAGCAGTAGTCTAACAGTGTGTTTCTCTGTGTCCAGCCAGAGAAGCATGAGTGTGTGTCTCGGCAGCTCTATAGAGAGCAGCGTGGTGCCAGACTCAGTAACCTTGGACCTGGTAACTACTCCGCCCGGGTCAGAGCCACCTCCCTGGCTGGTAACGGATCCTGGACTGAACCCGTCTCCTTCTATGTGGTGCAGGCCCAACGTAAGATATCATCATCATCACCATCATCATCATCATCATCCACTATTCAACACTACATAACTTTGTCTCTCATGGGGAATTGAATTGGTCTTTGTGAACACAACCAACAAGGCAGACAAAACAACCTATGAGTATACAAAACATTAAGACCACCTGCTCTTTCCTTGACATCGATTGACTATGTGAGAGCCATGATCCCTTATTGATGCCACGTAGGGCTGTGGCGGTCACAGAATGTAGTCAGCCGGTGATTGTCAAGCAAATAACTGTCGGTCTCACGGTAATTGACCGGTAATTAACATAAACACATTTAGCATCTCCTGGCTTCCACACACAGCCTACAAGACAGTTTTTAAAAAGTCTAATTAATCCATGTAATATAGCGTACACCTTCACAATAAACCCATTATTTATTTTAGACAGGTCTAAAGAAACATGATATGAAGAAAATGTAGCCTATTTCAGAAGAACAGAATAGCATCCTCTGAGTTGTCCTTATGTTAGGTCCTGATGTGGCTATGCCATATGGCTGTGGGCTACACTAGTTCATTTAGCAGACAAGATCTGCTTAGAATTCCATGGCATTATTTTATATTATTTTATAGTGTGAAGAAAACAATTGAACAAAGCTGAATAAAATAGAAAATATTTTCTCCAAACGATTTGAGGGAGTGAGCACATGCGGCTATTCTGTGTTGAGCGGTTAACAAAGAAACAGGTCCTCCTATATGCTTAATTTAGAGTTATTAATGTAACTTTAGTTGTTCCACAAACGTTGGGCTATATGTTTGAGACTCTCCCTGATTTTGTAATACATTGTAAGGCTGCGTGATGAGACTCTAATGATGATTTGAAAAAAGTCGCTTGAAAGGCATGAGCTCTGCTTTGTTTTTTGCGCAGGCTGTACACACTCCAATAGTCTGCGTTGTGCATTCACAATTTGCGTTGTGCACTTGATAATGCCTCGAATTCCACGGCGGCATCCCCTTTGTGCTGCCGTAATACACCCTAAAAACATCCATGCCTATTGCAGCCCTGAGTGCTGCGTTGTGCCCTTCTCCCTGAGTGCTGCGTTGTGTCCTTCTCCCTGAGTGCTGCGTTGTGCCCTTCTCCCTGAGTGCTGCGTTGTGCCCTTCTCCCTGAGTGCTGCGTTGTGCCCTTCTCCCTGAGTGCTGCGTTGTGCCCTTCTCCCTGAGTGCTGCGTTGTGTCCCTTCTCCCTGAGTGCTGCGTTGTGTCCTTCTCCCTGAGTGCTGCGTTGTGCCCTTCTCCCTGAGTGCTGCGTTGTGTCCTTCTCCCTGAGTGCTGCGTTGTGTCCTTCTCCCTGAGTGCTGCGTTGTGTCCTTCTCCCTGAGTGCTGCGTTGTGTCCTTCTCCCCTGAGTGCTGCGTTGTGTCCTTCTCCCTGAGTGCTGCGTTGTGTCCTTCTCCCTGAGTGCTGCGTTGTGTCCTTCTCCCTGAGTGCGTTGCATTGTCCTTCTCCCTGAGTGCTGCGTGTGTCCTTCTCCCTGAGTGCTGCGTTGAGTGCTGCGTTGTGTCCTTCTCCCTGAGTGCTGCGTTGTGTCCTTCTCCCTGAGTGCTGCGTTGTGTCCTTCTCCCTGAGTGCTGCGTTGTGCCTTTCTCCCTGAGTGCTGCGTTGTGCCCTTCTCCCTGAGTGCTGCGTTGTGAGTCTGCGTTGTGCTTCTCCTGAGTGCTGCGTTGTGTCTGCGTTGTGCCCTTCTCCCTGAGTGCTTCTCCCTGAGTGCTGCGTTGTGTCCTTCTCCCTGAGTGCTGCGTTGTGTGCCTTTCTCCCTGAGTGCTGCGTTGTGCCCTTCTCCCTGAGTGCTGCGTTGTGTCCTTCTCCCTGAGTGCTGCGTTGTGTCCTTCTCCCTGAGTGCTGCGTTGTGTTCCTTCTCCCTGAGTGCTGCGTTGTGCCCTTCTCCCTGAGTGCTGCGTTGTGTCCTTCTCCCTGAGTGCTGCGTTGTGCCCTTCTCCCTGAGTGCTGCGTTGTGTCGTTCTCCCTGTGCCCTTCTCCCTGAGTGCTGTTGCGTTGTGCCCTTCTCCCTGAGTGCTGCGTTTGTGAGTGCCTTCTCCCTGAGTGCTGCGTTGTGCCCTTCTCCCGTGAGTGCTGCGTGCTGTTGTGCCCTTCTCCCTGAGTGCTGCCCCTGAGTGCTGCGTTGTGCCCTTCTCCCTGAGTGCTGCGTTGTGTCCTTCTCCCCTGAGTGCTGCGTTGTGCCCTTCTCCCTGAGTGCTGCTGCGTTGTGCCCTTCTCCCTGAGTGCTGCGTTGTGACCCTTCTCCCTGAGTGCTGCTGCGTTGTGCCTTCTCCCCTGTTGTGTCCTTCTCCCTGAGTGCTGCGTTGTGTCCCTTCCCCTTGCTCGTTGTGCCTTCTCCCTGAGTGCTGCGTTGTTCTCCCCTCCTTCTCCCTGAGTGCTGCGTTGTGCCTTCTCTCTGAGTGCTGCGTTGTCCCTTCTCCCTGAGTGCTGCGTTGTTGTCCTTCTCCCTGAGTGCTGCGTTGTGCCCTTCTCCCTGAGTGCTGCGTTGTGTGCCCCCTTGCTCCCTGAGTGCTGCGTTGTGTCCTTCTCCCTGAGTGCTGCGTTGTGTCCTTCTCCCTGAGTGCTGCGTTGTGTCCTTCTCCCTGAGTGCTGCGTTGTGTCCTTCTCCCTGAGTGCTGCGTTTGTGCCCTTCTCCCTGAGTGCTGCGTTGTTGTGCCCTTCTCCCTGAGTGCTGCGTTGTGCCCTTCTCCCTGAGTGCTGCGTTGTCCTTCTCCCTGAGTGCTGCGTTGAGTCCTTCTCCCTGAGTGAGTGCTGCGTTGTGTCCTTCTCCCTGAGTGCTGCGTTGTGCCCTTCTCCCTGAGTGCTGCGTTGTGCCCTTCTCCCTGAGTACTGCGTTGTGTCCTTCTCCCTGAGTGCTGCGTTGTGCCCTTCTCCCTGAGTGCTGCGTTGTGTCCCCTTCTCCCTGAGTGCTGCGTTGTGCCCTTCTCCCTGAGTGCTGCATTGTGTCCTTCTCCCTGAGTGCTGCGTTGTGCCCTTCTCCCTGAGTGCTGCGTTGTGCCCTTCTCCCTGAGTGCTGCGTTGTGCCCTTCTCCCTGAGTGCTGCGTTGTGTCCTTCTCCCTGAGTGCTGCGTTGTGCCCTTCTCCCTGAGTGCTGCGTTGTGTCCTTCTCCCTGAGTTTGCTGCTCCGAATCACCTCTCACTCACATGGCTCTCCATCACGTGATCTGGTCTTTCTCACAGGCTACAAGTGAAGACAGACACATCGGGATGCAATTCTGAGGTGAAAAAAAAAAGTGCAATGTGGCTGACGCAACAGATCAGAAGGTTTAGCTTAAAATGTTGATAAACTATTAGACTGTTTCTTCACATTATAAGATCAGCAATGCGCACATGGTAGTAGGCTATACATGGCAATGTTCCATTAGTGGAAAAGACCATTATCAAAAGGGACCGCAAATACAATTATGCATTTTTATGGTGAAAATGATCTTCCCCAAACTTGAAACTCAGGCGCTGCTTATGTATGCCAGTTAGGCTCTACACCCGTTGTAAAGCGGATTAATGTGCTTCATTTTAAGAAGTTATTTGGCCACTTTAGATGTGATACAAACCTTATTAAAACATATAGGCCTATGGGCTCGGCTACATGAGGTGGGCGACTATGATTAGAAAAGGCTTTGTTTCTTAAGCTGGGAATCATTCACAAGTGATCATATATAATTCACAACTGATAGGCTAATATTGTCACCCATCAGACTATTCTTGATTTAATCTTGCCTTTACTAAATAATATACAGTGGGGAAAAAAAGTATTTAGTCAGCCACCAATTGTGCAGGTTCTC
>JAGTTL010000195.1:56662-83662 GCA_036851935.1 Coregonus suidteri | reverse complement strand
GATAAAATGGTAGTAAAACCGAAATGGCTTTGTAAATAAAAGTATACCAGTGACTGAGCCTACGAGTGACTAGAGAAGGCCAGCCAACCCTGAGCCTACGAGTGACTAGAGAAGGCCAGCCAACCCTGGTATATAAAGTGCAGTGGTGCGTAAGGGTTTTGCAGTTTAAAATAAATCTCAATGCTCCAAGATAAAAGGGTGTTAATTGATCTCGAGCGGAAGCATTCATATATAAACTATCACCATAATCTAGTAAAGGCATAAATGTAGCTGATACTAGCCTCCTTCTGGCTTCAAAAGAAAATGTCAGCTTTTCCATTCTTTTGTAAGTTGTTGAATATACAATTTAAAAGCGAGAACGTCATCAATTAAAATTCCCAGATATTTCTATGAGGTTGCAGCCTCAATCTCATTGGCTGACAGGTAGATTCAGGTGAAAGGATCAGAGGTCTATTTCTTGCTTTAGAAAACACCAGTTGTGTAGTTTTGTTAGCTGTTGGGGATAAGCTTCTATTGACACAAGGTATGTCGAACAGTATAAAAAAGCAGTTTGCAAGTTCTGGAAAAGCTTTAGAGAGAGACGAGGCACAACAATAAATAGCAGTATCATCAGCGTAAAAGCGAAGTTGTGCATTTTGCACATTTTTGTCTAAATTATTTCTATAAATAGTGAAGAGGGGACCAAGTACAGAGCCCTGGGGCACACCATTACAGACAGACCATTACAGACAGACCATTACAGACAGACCATTTAACAGACAGACCATTACAGACAGACCATTTTACAGACAGACCATTTAACAGACAGACCATTACAGACAGACCATTTAACAGACAGACCATTACAGACAGACCATTACAGACAGACCATTACAGACAGACCATTTAACAGAGCTGAGCCCATCAGATTGAGAGCACTGAGTTCTATCAGACGGATAGTTACCAAACCATGCTACTGCTCCGAAAGACCTACACTCGACAATCTCTGCCTCAGGATAGCATGATCAACTGTATCAAAAGCCTTAGAGAGATCAATAAAAAGTGAGACACAGTGCTGTTTTTTTGTCAAGGGCTTCAGTGATATCATTTAAAACCTTCATGGCTGCTGTAATTGTGCTATGCTTCTTTCTGAAGCACAATTGGTACATTGACACATTAGAGTTAGTATATAACTACTCTTTTCACTAACAAGGGTTTCAAGTATTTTCACAAGGGGTGACAGCTTTGTGATTATTTAAAATATCTGGATCTCCCCCTTTTAAAAAGTGGTAAGCTAGCTCCCTCTCCCTCTCCCTCTCTCTCTCTCTCTCTCTCTCTCTCTCTCTCTCTCTCTCTCTCTCTCTCTCTCCCTCTCCCTCTCTCTCTCTCTCTCTCTCTCTCTCTCTCTCTCCCTCCCTCTCTCCCTCCCTCTCTCTCTCTCTCTCTCTCCTTCTCTCTCCCACATAGCCGACATTCTTCAACTCAGCACAACAGCAGTTGCGCTCGCAGATCAAGTTCGCGCCAGTCTGTAGGTGCAGCCTTGGCAGGGTCGGGTTCAGGGAGAGGGGGGAGACGTACAGATGTAGGATCTTAATTTGATCACTATTTTGTTGCTGAGAATTTCCCAGCAGGAAATGCAAAACTTCTAATGTATTTGAGGTTTAAAAAGCCTTCTAAAGTTAGCAATTTCCACTTTAAAATGTCAGATATGATTTTCCCTCTACAAGAAATGTCCATTAAATCTGCAATATGTACATTTTTGGGCGACCTGACTAAATTCACATAGAACTGTGAGTTATAGATCTATCATTCTCATTCAAAGCAAGTCTAAGAAGCAGTTCTATGTGCACTATTTCTATGCTTCTGTGCACAAGTTTACTTTTTGACTTTAGGTAACAGTTTCAAACAGTTTCAAACAGCTGAAAATACAGTACAGTACTTTTGGTTCTGGAAAACATAATTCACAGCGGTTTAGATGGTACATAGATACAGGAGGTAGTGCGTACAGGCCCAGTACATCCCTTCCTGCCATCCAGGAACTCCATACCAGGCGGTGTCAGAGGAAGGCCCAAATCATTGTAAATGTCTCCAGTCACCCTAGGTCACAGACTGTTCTCTCCGCTACCGCACGGCAAGCGGTACCGGAGCCGCCAAGTCTAGGTCCAAAAGGCTCCTTAACAGCTCCTACCCCCAAGCCATAAGACTGCTGTACAATTAATCAAAATGGCCGCCCGGACTATTTACAATGGCACACTTAGTTTTTACACTGCTGCTCCTCTGTCTATTATCTATGTATAGTCTCTTTACCCCTACCTACATGTACAAACTACCTCCACTAACCTGTACCCCCACACATTGACCCGGTACCGGTACCCCCTGTATATAGCCTCGTTATTACCTGGACTAACCTGTACCCCGGCACATTGACTAGGTACCGGTACCCCCTGTATATAGCCTCATTATTGTTATTTTATTGTATTACTTTTTATTTTATTTTTTACTTCAGTTTATTTAGTAAATATTTATATTTTCTTAAAAACTGCATTGTTGGTTAAGGGCTTGTAAGTAAGCGTTTCACGGTAAGGTCTACACCTGTTGTATTCGGCGCGTGTGACAAATACAATTTGATTTGATTTGATTGTCTACACTATGACTGCTTGTTTTGTCACGTAAACTGAAATTAGTCGAACTAGTAGAGTTTTGGCAACCAGGAAATGGCGGAGCGATTTCTGCATATAGCACCTTTAATTATAGACATATCCACAAGATAACTCACATTTCCTGTTGCTGCAGGATTATTTTCCTGCTGTAGCAAACTGGCTCAAATTAAGATCTTACATCTGTAGGGGGAAGGTATGGGGACGGGGGAGGAAGGCTAAAATAAGACTGCAGCTGTTCGTGTGAACAGAAACTAAGACCTCCATGTCTTAAAGAAAATAACAACTCACTGGACTGGTTGGATCAACAGTGTTTCCACGTCATTTTCAATGAAATTACGTTGAACAAACGTGGAATAGACGTTGAATTTGAGGTCTGTGCCCAGTGGGAAAGGTCAACAGGCCTATAGGGGATACAAAACCTGTTAATGCATACAAGCAGTTCACCTCTATCTCTCTCCACCAGGGCTGGGGTCAATTTGAATTGAAGGAAACATTGGAATTGACCCCAGCCCTGCTCTCCATCATGGTAGTAGTAGTAAGTAGTTTAAGTCTAAATATTCCCTTGACCTCTCTAGAACTCGTTCTGCATCCTAAATAGCACCCTATTCCCTATATAGTGCACTACTTTAGACCAGAGAATGGCACCCTATTCCCTATATAGTGCACTACTTTAGACCAGAGAATGGCACCCTATTCCCTATATAGTGCACTACTTTAGACCAGAGAATGGCACCCTATTCCCTATATAGTGCACTACTTTAGACCAGAGAATGGCACCCTATTCCCTATATATAGTGCACTACTTTAGACCAGAGAATGGCACCCTATTCCCTATATAGTGCACTACTTTAGACCAGAGAATGGCACCCTATTCCCTATATAGTGCACTACTTTAGACCAGAGAATGGCACCCTATTCCCTATATAGTGCACTACTTTAGACCAGAGAATGGCACCCTATTCCCTATATAGTGCACTACTTTAGACCAGAGAATGGCACCCTATTCCCTATATAGTGCACTACTTTAGACCAGAGAAAGGCACCCTATTCCCTATATAGTGCACTACTTTAGACCAGAGAATGGCACCCTATTCCCTATATAGTGCACTCTGGTCTAAAGTAGTGCGCTATATAGGGAATAGGGTGCCAGAGAGAGGGGGTGGGTAGCCTAGAGAGAGGGGGTGGGTAGCCTAGAGAGAGGGGTGGGTAGCCTAGAGAGAGGGGGTGGGTAGCCTAGAGAGAGGGGTGGGTAGCCTAGAGAGAGGGGGGTGGGTAGCCTAGAGAGAGGGGGTGGGTAGCCTAGAGAGAGGGGGTGGGTAGCATAGAGAGAGGGGGTGGGTAGCCTAGAGAGAGGGGGTGGGTAGCCTAGAGAGAGGGGGTGGGTAGCCTAGAGAGAGGGGGTGGGTAGCCTAGAGAGAGAGGGGTGGGTAGCCTAGAGAGAGAGGGGTGGGTAGCCTAGAGAGAGGGGGTGGGTAGCCTAGAGAGAGGGGGTGGGTAGCCTAGAGAGAGGGGGTGGGTAGCCTAGAGAGAGGGGGTGGGTAGCCTAGAGAGAGGGGGTGGGTAGCCTAGAGAGAGGGGGGGGGTAGCCTAGAGAGAGGGGGGGGGTAGCCTAGAGAGAGGGGGTGGGTAGCCTAGAGAGAGGGGGTGGGTAGCCTAGAGAGAGGGGGTGGGTAGCCTAGAGAGAGGGGTGGGTAGCATAGAGAGAGGGGGTGGGTAGCCTAGAGAGAGGGGGTGGGTAGCTAGAGAGAGGGGGTGGGTAGCCTAGAGAGAGGGGGTGGGTAGCCTAGAGAGAGGGGGTGGGTAGCCTAGAGAGAGGGGGTGGGTAGCCTAGAGAGAGAGGGGTGGGTAGCCTAGAGAGAGGGGGTGGGTAGCCTAGAGGAGAGGGGGTGGGTAGCATAGAGAGATGGGGTGGGTAGCCTAGAGAGAGGGGGTGGGTAGCCTAGAGAGAGGGGGTGGGTAGCCTAGAGAGAGGGGGGTGGGTAGCCTAGAGAGAGGGGGTGGGTAGCCTAGAGAGAGGGGGTGGGTAGCCTAGAGAGAGAGGGGTGGGTAGCCTAGAGAGAGGGGTGGGTAGCCTAGAGAGAGGGGGTGGGTAGCCTAGAGAGAGGGGGGGGGGTAGCCTAGAGAGAGGGGGTGGGTAGCCTAGAGAGAGGGGGTGGGTAGCCTAGAGAGAGAGGGGTGGGTAGCCTAGAGAGAGAGGGGTGGGTTAGCCTAGAGAGAGAGGGGTGGGTAGCCTAGAGAGAGGGGGTGGGTAGCCTAGAGAGAGGGGGTGGGTAGCCTAGAGAGAGGGGGTGGGTAGCCTAGAGAGAGGGGGTGGGTAGCCCCCACAAGGTAGGAAATCATATAAAATCCATGTACACAAACAACAAGTATGCAGTTAAATTTGGCAAAAAAACACACACATTTACAAACTTAAATCCATTTTACCTAATTTCTACCAGCATGTTAAATGTGCTACCAGAGGAAAAAAAACTCTAGACCACCTTTACTCCACACACAGAGACGCATACAAAGCTCTCCCTCGCCCTCCATTTGGCAATCTGACCATAACTCTATCCTCCTGATTCCTGCTTATAAGTAAAAAACTAAAGCAGGAAGCACCAGTGACTCGGTCAAAGTGGTCAGACGACGCAGATGCTAAGCTACAGGACTGTTTTGCTAACACAGACTGGAATATGTTCCGGGATTCTTTCAGATAGCATTGAGGAGTACACCACATCAGTCACTGGCTTCATCAATAAGTGCATCGATGATGTCGTCCCCACAGTGACCGTACGCACATACCCCAACCAGAAGACATGGATTACAGGCAACATCCGCACCGAGCTAAAGGCTAGAGCTGCCGCTTTCAAGGAGCGGGACACTAATCCGAACGCTTATAAGAAATCTCGCTATGCCCTCAGATGAACCATCAAACAGGCAAAGCGTCAATACAGGACTAAGATTGAATCCTACTACACTGGCTCTGACGCTCGTCGGATGTGGCAGGACTTGCAAACTATTACAGACTACAAAGGGAATCCGAGCCGCGAGCTGCCCAGTGACGCGAGCCTACCAGACGAGCTAAATGCCTTTTATGCTCGCTTCGAGGCAAGCAACACTGAAGCATGCATGAGAGCATCAGCTGTTCCGGACGAATGTGTGATCAGGCTCTCCGTAGCAGATGTGAGCAAGACTTTTAAACAGGTCAACATTCACAAGGCCGCTCAGAACATGCGCGGACCAACTGGCAAGTGTCTTCACTGACATTTTCAACCTCTCCCTGACTGAGTCTGTAATACAAACATGTTTCAAACAGACCACCATAGTCCCTGTGCCCAAGAAAGTGAATGTAACCTGCCTAAATGACTACCGCCCCGTAGCACTCACGTCGGTAGCTATGAAGTGCTTTTAAAGGCTGGTCATGGCTCACATCAACACCATCATCCCGGAAACCCTATACCCACTCCAATTCGCATACCGCCCCAACAGATCCACAGATTACACAATCTCAATCGCACTCCACACTGCCCTTTCCCACCTGGACAAAAGGAACACCTACGTGAGAATGCTGTTCATTGACTACAGCTCAGCGTTCAACACCATAGTGCCCACAAAGTTCATCACTAAGCTAAGGATCCTGGGACTAAACACCTCCCTCTGCAACTGGATCCTGGACTTCCTGACGGGCCGCCCCCAGGTGGTAAGGGTAGGTAACAACACATCTGCCACGCTGATCCTCAACACTGGGGCCCCTCAGGGGTGCGTGCTCAGTCCCCTCCTGTACTCCCTGTTCACCCATGACTGCGTGGCCAGGCATGACTCCAACACCATCATTAAGTTTGCCGACGACACACCAGTGGTAGGCCTGATGAGACAGCGGTAGGCCCGATGAGACAGCCTATAGGGAGGAGGTCAGAGAGCTGGCAGTGTGGTGCCAGGATAACAACCTCTCCCTCAACGTGAGCAAGACACGTGGACTACAGGAAAATCGTGGACTACAGGAAAAGGAGGGCCGAACACGCCCCCATTCACATCAACAGGGCTGTAGTGGAGCAGGTCGAGAGTTTCAATTTCCTTGGTGTCCACATCACCAACAAACTATCATGATCCAAAACACACCAAGACAGTCGTGAAGAGGGCACGACAAAGCCTATTCCCCCTCAGGAGACTGAAAAGATTTGGCATGGGTCCCCAGATCCTCAAAAAGTTGTTGGTTAAGGGCTTGTAAGCATTTCACAGTAAGGTCTACACCTGTTGTATTCGGCGCATGTGACAAATACAATTTGATTTCATTTCATTTCATTTGATTGCATACATAATTTTATTATTTTTCATACTGGCCCCCCGTGGGAATCGAACCCACAACCCTGGCGTTGTAAACACCATGCTCTACCAACTGAGCTACACAATACCAGTCAAAAGTTTGGATATACCTACTCATTCAAGGGTTTTTCTTAATTTTTACTATTTTCTACATTGTAGAATAATAGTGAAGACATCAAAACTATGAAATAACACATATGGAATCATGTAGTAACCAAAAAAGTGTTAAACAAATCAAAACACACTTAACAAGATCCTTGACCTACCAACACCACACTCTCACTCACACACACACACACTTCACACACACACACACTTCACACACACACAGATGAGCTCTTAATGTGAGTCTGTCTGATAAAACTAATCCCTGCTTTAAAACAGAATGAGAAGAAAGGAGAGGGGGAGAGGAGAGGAGAGGAGAGGAGAGGAGAGGAGAGGAGAGGAGAGGAGAGGAGAGGAGAGGAGAGGAGAGGAGAGGAGAGGAGAGGAGAGGAGAGGAGAGGAGAGGAGAGAGGAGAGGAGAGGAGAGGAGAGGAGAGGAGAGAGAGAGAGGAGAGGAGAGGAGAGGAGAGGAGAGGAGAGGAGGGAGAGGAGAGGAGAGGAGAGGAGAGGAGGGAGAGGAGGAGAGAGAGGAGGGAGGAGAGGGAGGAGAGGAGAGAGGAGAGGAGAGGAGAGGAGAGGAGAGGAGAGGAGAGGAGAGGAGAGGAGAGGAGAGGAGAGGAGAGGAGAGGAGAGGAGAGAGAGGAGAGGAGAGGAGAAGAGAGGAGAGGGGGAGAGGAGGGAGAGGAGAGGAGAGGAGAGGAGAGGAGAGGAGAGGAGAGGAGAGGAGAGGAGAGGAGAGGAGAGGAGAAGAGAAGAGAAGAGAGGAGAAGAGAAGAGAGAGAAGAGAGAAGAGAAGAGAGAGAAGAGAAAGAGAAGAGAGGAGAGGAGAAGAGAAGAGAAGAGAGGAGAGGAGAGGAGAGGAGAGGAGAGGAGAGGAGAGGAGGGAGAGGAGAGGAGAGGAGAGGAGAGGAGGGAGGAGGGGAGGGAGAGGAGAGTGGGAGAGGAGAGGAGGATGAGAGGAGGAGTAATGAGGAAAGGAGGGAAGGAAGGAGAGGGAGATGTAGAGGAGAGAGAGCATGGGAGAGGACAGGGGAAGATGACCATAGAGAGAAGGACCGTAGAAGAATGAAGGACAGTGGAAGATGACATAGAGAAGATGGAACAAGGACATCACAGCCGGCCAAACCCTCCCGGACGACGCTGAGCCAATTGTGCACCGCCTCAAAGGATCGAACCCGGATCTGTAGTGATGTCTCTAGCACTGTGATGGAGTGCCTTAGACCGCTGCGGGAGGCCTCATTGCTTGGTTTATGCTCTGACATGCACTGTCAACTCTGGGACCTTATATAGACAGGTGTGTGCCTTTCCAAATCATGTCCAATCAATTGAATTTACCACAAGTGGACTCCAATTTACATTTTATATTTTAGTCATTTAGCAGACGCTCTTATCCAGAGCGACTTACAGTTAGTGAGTGCATACATTTTTTCATACTGGCCCCCCCCCCGTGGGAAACGAACCCACAACCCTGGCGTTGCAAGCGCCATGCTCTACCAACTGAGCTACACAATCAAGTTGTAGAAACATCTCAAGGATGATCAATGGAAACAGAATGCACCGGAGCTCAATTTTGAGTCTCACAGCAAAGGGTCTGAATACATACATAAATAAGGTATTTCTGTTTTATATTTTTAATAAATGTGCAAACATTTCTAAAAACCTGTATATGCTTTGTCATTATGAGGTATTGTGTGTAGATTGATGAGGATTTGTATTTATTTAATCCATTTTAGAATAAGGCTGTAACGTAACAAAATGTTGGAAAAAGTGAAGGGTTCTGAATACTTTCTGAATGCACTGTATATCCAGTATATGTTTAGGAAGAGAATGCTGTTTAAAGGTTCAGAACTGTTTATAAATGCATCTAATGCTTCTAAAGAGTCAAAGGGATCCGGAAAAACCCAGAAACCTTTCCCAAAAAGTTCAGCTGTTTATACCACCAAAGTTGTTTACAACGGCAACGATGCACAGATGGCATCATCAGACGCTGATCAGAATAGTGTGGGTTAGGGTGGAGGCTCGTGTGTGTTTGTGTTTCAGAGTTAGCTCATTTGAAAGGTAAACCAGAGTTGAATGTCAAACAGAGACATGTTGGGAACCATGCTTAACCGTTATGACCACAGCTACGGTCCAGCTACAATCCAGCTACGGTCCAACTATAATCCAGCTACTTTACAGCTTTAATCCAACTACAGTTCAACTACAGTCCTTCTACAGTCCAACTACAGTCCAACTAAGTCTCCTCTTCCCTCCTCTCTGTCTCTCTCTTTCTCTCTTAGAACTAAGTCTCCTCTTCCTCCCTCTCTGTCTCTCTCTCTTTCTCTCTTAGAACTAAGTCTCCTCTTCCTCTCTCTCTGTCTCTCTGTTTCCCTCTTAGAACTAAGTCTCCTCTTCCTCTCTCCCTCTCTCCTCTCTCTCTTTCTCTCTTAGAGAGGAGGAAGAGGAGACTTAGTTCTAAGAGCGAAAGAGAGAGACAGAACTAAGTCTCCTCTTCCTCCCTCTCTGTCTCTCTCTTTCTCTCTTAGAGAGGGAGGAAGAGGAGACTTAGTTCTAAGAGCGAAAGAGAGAGACAGAGAGAGAGGAAGAGGAGACTTAGTTCTAAGAGCGAAAGAGAGAGACAGAGAGGGAGGAAGAGGAGACTTAGTTCTGTCTCTCTCTTTCTCTCTTAGAACTAAGTCACAAGCAGGTAAGATATCCTTATAGTAGCAGAAAGAGCAGATTCTGCAGTATAAAATCACCTTGCCAACAGGGTTGGGGAGTACCGCATCACATGTAACTAATTACCCAAAAAACTGTAATTAATCAGTTACTGTACCAGGAAAAATATTGTAATCGAATTACAGATACTTTTGAAAAACTAGATTACTTCTAGGAGTACTTTTAAATTCAGAAAGGATGAATTATTCTCTCAATGACATTCAAATCAGCATTGAAAAAAGGCCAAGTTTAAATTTGTTCCACCTGAGCGAGTCTTTGACCACCAATCAGAGACCCCTATGATGACACACCAAATGATGACCACCAATCAGAGACCACTATGATGACACACCAAATGATGACCACCAATCAGAGACCACTATGATGACACACCAAATGATAACCACCAATCAGAGACCAGTATGATGACACACTAAATGTGTTTGATGGATGGCAGGACAAGAGCAGGAATAGGCTTTTGTAGGCTACAGTCCAAGACGTGTGTTCTAATGGAGCGACTGCTGTCAGCATCCAAAGATGATCCAACTTGAATAATATGATATCTACATAGTGCATTGCACTGCTGCTCTCTGATTGTGGTTGTTGTGGATGGCTGTTCACAAATGTACAGTGCATTCGGAAAGTATTCAGACCCCTTGACTTTTTCCACATTGTGTTACGTTACAGCCTTATTCTAAAATTGATTAAATAAATACAAATCCTCATCAATCTACACACAATATCCTACAATGACAAAGTGAAAACAGGTTTTTTGAAATTTTATCAAATATATTAAAAACAGAAATACCTTATTTACATAGGTATTCAGACCCTTTGCTATGAGACTCGAAATTGAGCTCAGGTGCATCCTGTTTCCATTGATCATCCTTGAGATGTTTCTACAACTTGATTGGAGTCCACCTGTGGTCAATTCAATTGATTGGACATGATTTGGAAAGGCACACACCTGTCTATATAAGGTCCCACAGTTGACAGTGCATGTCAGAGCATAAACCAAGCCAAAACAATTTAATCCATTTTAGAATAAGGCTGTAACGTAACAAAATGTGGGAAAATGTCCGAATGCACTGTATGTGTATTTTAACCCAATAATGGTTGAATTGAAGAAGTTTAAGCTGCCTATCAATCATTGTTTTTGCGACCCGTGGACAGCCAGTGATAAATGTGCTCTTCCAACAGCTGCATAGTGTGGATCCCAGCATATAGAATAACAGTTTGAGGTGGATCCCAGCCTATAGAATAACAGTTTGAGGTGGATCCCAGCCTATAGAATAACAGTTTGAGGTGGATCCCAGCCTATAGAATAACAGTTTGAGGTGGATCCCAGCCTATAGAATAACAGTTTGAGGTGGATCCCAGCCTATAGAATAACAGTTTGAGGTGGATCCCAACCTATAGAATAACAGTTTGAGGTGGATCCCAGCCTATAGAATAACAGTTTGAGGTGGATCCCAGCCTATAGAATAACAGTTTGAGGTGGATCCCAGCCTATAGAATAACAGTTTGAGGTGGATCCCAGCCTATAGAATAACAGTTTGAGGTGGATCCCAGCCTATAGAATAACAGTTTTGAGGTGGATCCCAGCCTATAGAATAACAGTTTGAGGTGGATCCCAGCCTATAGAATAACAGTTTGAGGTGGATCCCAGCCTATAGAATAACAGTTTGAGGTGGATCCCAGCCTATAGAATAACAGTTTGAGGTGGATCCCAGCCTATAGAATAACAGTTTGAGGTGGATCCCAACCTATAGAATAACAGTTTGAGGTGGATCCCAGCCTATAGAATAACAGTTTGAGGTGGATCCCAGCCTATAGAATAACAGTTTGAGGTGGATCCCAGCCTATAGAATAACAGTTTGAGGTGGATCCCAGCCTATAGAATAACAGGTTGAGGTGGATCCCAGCCTATAGAATAACAGTTTGAGGTGGATCCCAGCCTATAGAATAACAGGTTGAGGTGGATCCCAGCCTATAGAATAACAGTTTGAGGTGGATCCCAGCCTATAGAATAACAGTTTGAGGTGGATCCCAGCCTATAGAATAACAGTTTGAGGTGGATCCCAGCCTATAGAATAACAGTTTGAGGTGGATCCCAGCCTATAGAATAACAGTTTGAGGTGGATCCCAGCCTATAGAATAACAGTTTGAGGTGGATCCCAACCTATAGAATAACAGTTTGAGGTGGATCCCAGCCTATAGAATAACAGTTTGAGGTGGATCCCAGCCTATAGAATAACAGTTTGAG
Organism: Coregonus suidteri; assembly: GCA_036851935.1. Lineage (NCBI taxonomy): Eukaryota > Metazoa > Chordata > Actinopteri > Salmoniformes > Salmonidae > Coregonus > Coregonus suidteri. The sequence goes on along the minus strand of JAGTTL010000195.1, from coordinate 71,653 downwards.
GTGGATCCCAGCCTATAGAATAACAGTTTGAGGTGGATCCCAGCCTATAGAATAACAGGTTGAGGTGGATCCCAGCCTATAGAATAACAGTTTGAGGTGGATCCCAGCCTATAGAATAACAGGTTGAGGTGGATCCCAGCCTATAGAATAACAGTTTGAGGTGGATCCCAGCCTATAGAATAACAGTTTGAGGTGGATCCCAGCCTATAGAATAACAGTTTGAGGTGGATCCCAGCCTATAGAATAACAGTTTGAGGTGGATCCCAGCCTATAGAATAACAGTTTGAGGTGGATCCCAGCCTATAGAATAACAGTTTGAGGTGGATCCCAGCCTATAGAATAACAGTTTGAGGTGGATCCCAGCCTATAGAATAACAGTTTGAGGTGGATCCCAGCCTATAGAATAACAGGTTGAGGAGTTCCTCCCTTCTAACCTTCTCCATGGTGTTGTGCTCCATACTGTTTCATTTCAGAAGACCCCGGTGGGGCTTTTATTGCTCAATCTAATTTGTGATGATGATAGGCTTAATGGACACATGCTCAAACTGATGATAGACTTAAACAGCTGCAAATGATCGAGATATCAAAGTGTCATCAACAAAAACGTGAAGAATAGCAAATGCAGCATATCTTTTTCAAATCCAAATGGCACTTTTCAGTAATGTTTAAAGCATGCCATTCCAGGAGAGCGGCATTTCAACACCGAAGCATTGAGCCCAATCAATCCTCCATGACAACAAAACGTAGCGTTATGACTATACAGTAACTACTGTTCCCTGAAGGAGGGAAACGAGGCGCAACATTACTATGGGGAGTCTCATTACTATGGGGAGTCTCATTACTATGGGGAGTCTCATTACTATGGGGAGTCTCATTCTCGCCACTTCGGTTGAAGGATCTACAGTCACGCCTGACAAGGCCAATGAAACCCGCAACTCGCTGGAAGTCCCGCCTTCCACATGTGATCAGCGTGAGGCTCGGATTCATTCCTTCAATGTAATACCGCTCTTCACCGAGTCCAGGAAGGGGTGGGGCCAAACGGGTGTTGTACCTCATTTCCCTCCTTCAGGGAACAGTAGTTACAGTCATACCGTTACGTTCCCTTTTCAGTAAGTGAACTTCGGTACAACATACTATGGGGAAATATAAATCAGGTATCGGATAGTAGGATAATAATGAGGTTAATATGATAATAATCAGGTTAATAGGATAATAATCAGGTTAATATGATAATAATCAGGTTAATAGGATAATAATCAGGTTAATACGATAATAATCAGGTTAATATGATAATAATCAGGTTAATATGATAATAATCAGGTTAATAGGATAATAATCAGGTTAATATGATAATAATCAGGTTAATAGGATAATAATCAGGTTAATATGATAATAATCAGGTTAATAGGAAAATAATGAGGTTAATATGATAATAATGAGGTTAATAGGATAATAATCAGGTTAATAGGATAATAATCAGGTTAATAGGATAATAATCAGGTTAATAGGATAATAATCAGGATATAATGATAATAATCAGGTTAATAGGATAATAATGAGGTTAATATGATAATAATCAGGTTAATAGGATAATAATCAGGTTAATATGATAATAATCAGGTTAATAGGATAATAATGAGGTTAATATGATAATAATCAGGTTAATAGGATAATAATCAGGTTAATATGATAATAATCAGGTTAATAGGATAATAATCAGGTTAATAGGATAATAATGAGGTTAATATGATAATAATCAGGTTAATAGGATAATAATGAGGTTAATATGATAATAATCAGGTTAATAGGATAATAATCAGGTTAATATGATAATAATCAGGTTAATAGGATAATAATCAGGTTAATATGATAATAATCAGGTTAATAGGATAATAATCAGGTTAATAGGATAATAATGAGGTTAATATGATAATAATCAGGTTAATAGGATAATAATCAGGTTAATAGGATAATAATCAGGTTAATAGGATAATAATCAGGTTAATATGATAATAATCAGGTTAATAGGATAATAATCAGGTTAATATGATAATAATGAGGTTAATATGATAATAATCAGGTTAATAGGATAATAATCAGGTTAATATGATAATAATCAGGTTAATAGGATAATAATCAGGTTAATATGATAATAATCAGGTTAATAGGATAATAATCAGGTTAATAGGATAATAATGAGGTTAATATGATAATAATGAGGTTAATAGGATAATAATCAGGTTAATAGGATAATAATCAGGTTAATAGGATAATAATCAGGTTAATAGGATAATAATCAGGTTAATATGATAATAATCAGGATATTAGGATAATAATCATGTCACGCCCTGGTTCTGGGGACTCTGAAATGTTGAGCCAGGGTGTGTAGTTTCTGTGTTATATTTTCTATGCTTTTGTTCTAGATTGTTTAGATCTATGTTGGCCGGGGTGGTTACCAATCAGAGACAGCTGTATCTCGTTGTCTCTGATTGGGGACCATACTTAGGCAGCCTGTTTGGCACTAGTCGGTGTGGGATCTTGTTCCGTTAAGGTTTGTTTTGTGTAACCTAGGACTTCACGTTTCGTTTGTTTGTTGTTTTGTCGTGAGTTAAGTACTTAATAAAATGTAAGCTTATCACGCTGCGCCTTGGTCCGTATCTTCCGTTAACGATCGTGACAAATCAGGTTAATCGGATAATAATCAATAACCATAACTCACACAAATATTAGAATACTAATGTCCGTTCGGATATTAGAATATTTGACTAACCTTGCACATCCCTAATGTTGTTTTGGATTGATTGTGGTGAGGATCAGCTGTCTTTGTGAAGTAATCTGCTGGTCAATCTGTCACATGGCCAGATACACCGTGACGGTGACACTACAACACCGTTGTCAGAAACAAGACGGGCCTTAGCCTCCCACCACGGGCTACAGGATCTCTGTTCTGGGATAAGTCCCACAGCCAGTCATCTGGGGCCTCAGGGCTTTCATCTACAAACCCGTCTCTTCTCCTATACCAGATCCAAACCCGTCTCTTCTCCTATACCAGATCCAAACCCGTCTCTTCTCCTATACCAGATCCAAACCCGTCTCTTCTCCTATACCAGATCCAAACCCGTCTCTTCTCCTATACCAGATCCAAACCCGTCTCTTCTCCTATACCAGATCCAAACCCGTCTCTTCTCCTATACCAGATCCAAACCCGTCTCTTCTCCTATACCAGATCCAAACCCGTCTCTTCTCCTATACCAGATCCAAACCCGTCTCTTCTCCTATACCAGATCCAAACCCGTCTCTTCTCCTATACCAGATCCAAACCCGTCTCTTCTCCTATACCAGATCCAAACCCGTCTCTTCTCCTATACCAGATCCAAACCAGTCTCTTCTCCTATACCAGATCCAAACCCGTCTCTTCTCCTATACCAGATCCAAAAAACCCGTCTCTTCTCTATACCAGATCCAAACCCGTCTCTTCTCCTATACCAGATCCAAACCCGTCTCTTCTCCTATACCAGATCCAAACCCGTCTCTTCTCCTATACCAGATCCAAACCCGTCTCTTCTCCTATACCAGATCCAAACCCGTCTCTTCTCCTATACCAGATCCAAACCCGTCTCTTCTCCTATACCAGATCCAAACCCGTCTCTTCTCCTATACCAGATCCAAACCCGTCTCTTCTCCTATACCAGATCCAAACCCGTCTCTTCTCCTATACCAGATCAATCTGTTCTAGATAATAAAAGTCACCATGTCTTTGTCCAGTTTCCTCTCCCTCCTAATGTGTTCATGACCTTCTCAGGTTAATGACCTGCTGACCTGCTGACCTGCTGACCTGCTGACCTGCTGACCTGCTGACCTGCTGGCCACTCTGTGTGTGTGTGTGTGTGTGTGTGTGTGTGTGTGTGTGTGTGTGTGTGTGTGTGTGTGTGTGTGTGCTTTGATTGTGTTACATGTTATTGTAGCAAGCCACGACATCCGGCAATCTCAGATTGTTCTGAAATCGTTTCTGTACTTAGAAACAGATAAGATTAGCATTCCTGCAACATTATTTTGTTGAAATATAATTTGATCTCTGAGAAATGAAGCTAATTGATTGCACCCAAATTGCCCATTATAATTTATAGGATTCATATAATATTCAATAATTATAGTACCTAACATCTGATTTGGACCAAACTTTTTCTGACCACTAGATGGTGCTGTTCCTAGTAGTAGTAGTAGTAGTAGTAGTAGTAGTGGTAGTATATTCTCACTGAGAATACATTACATAGGATGAAGAAACAATACTCCAAGCCGCAGCTCCATACTACTTGTTAGTGATAGTCAGGTGATGGCTGGTGATAGTCAGGTGATGGGTGGTTCGAATCCAGGCTCTGTCGTAGCCGGCCGCGACCGGGAGACCCATGGGGCGGCGCACAATTGTCCCAGCGTCGTCCAGGGTAGGGGAGGGAATGGCCGGCAGGGGATGTAGCTCAGTTGGTAGAGCATGGCGTTTGCAACGCCAGGGTTGTGGGTTCGATAAAATAATGTATGTGCTAACTGTAAGTCGCTCTGGACAAGAGCGTCTGCTAAATGACTAAAATGTAAATGTATAATGGCCAATTTGGGTGCAATCAACTAGCTTAATTTCTCAGAGATCAAATTATATTTAACAAAATAATGCAGTATGTTTCTAACAACATAAATTATTTAAGGAAATCGGAGATGGTGGGTGTTGTGCTTTTTTAGGTGGAATGACCCAACAGGCTCTACACACACGCAAAACTAAAAACGTTTTTAAAATAATGTTGCTCCTTAAATTTAAATCAAATTAACTACAATAATTAGCCTATGTCTCACAATATATTTTCTAAGTAAGTGTGGAGAGAGAGAGAGAGAGAGAGAGAGAGAGAGAGAGAGAGAGAGAGAGAGAGAGAGAGAGAGAGAGAGAGAGAGAGAGAGAGAGAGAGAGAGAGAGAGAGAGAGAGAGAGAGAGAGAGACAGAGAGAGAGAGAGAGAGAGAGAGAGAGAGAGAGAGAGACAGAGACAGAGAGAGAGACAGAGAGAGACAGAGAGAGAGAGATTCACAGTGTTCCTATAGGGAGTTTATTAGTAAAACAATAGCACAACATGGAAGTAAAACCATTGCACATTATCAAATAATAGTTGTATAGATTTTTTTTTTTAAGTTAAACTTCTTCACGTACCTTCCTCTGCCATACAAGGTGACAGAACCAGCCCGGTCAGCACGAGCCACAACACGGTCACGGTGCTCCAGCTGCCCCCTCGCTCCATACCGGCCTGGTACTCCCGTTACTCTCCTGGATTATTGATCACCGATCAGAACCTCTGACCCGGTGGGGTGTCAGCTAGGTCCAGTGTCGGCCCGCCGCGCGACCCACATCAGTCACGGAAACCCGTTAACTCGATCCCGGAGAGGTCAGCAGCAATCATCAACAACCGGTTATATCCCCTCTTTCATCCGTAGTTTCTTTTTTAAAGGTTAATTATTTAGCCTACCGCCAAAACGCTGAAGTCCCCAGAATCGGAGCAAAAGTCAAAAGAAGTTTAGAATCCCAACTGAAACTCCTCCTCAGTCCTCCGCTATCTGCTGCTTCCTCATTTCCTCTGAGCCCGGAGAGAGGGATATGGAGGAGAGGAGAAACAACAGACAAAAAAGGAGGGAGTGTTCCCCTCCCTGTGGCCGGGCTGGGGCTGCTGTCTGCCGGCTGGTTTAGTAACTGGAGCCCTGGGAATTCACACGATCCAGGACCAGAGACCAAAGAGACGAGGTATAGCCTCCTACACACTCACCTCGCAAACACCCGTTGTCTCTCTATCGATAACAGCATTCCAGTAGGAAATTCAATCCAGCCGTCAGTCCGTTGACATGTCTTTTCTCCTCTATCTTTCTTTCTTTCTTTCTTTCTTTCTTTCTTTCTTTCTTTCTTTCTTTCTTTCTTTCTTTCTTTCTTTCTTTCTTTCTTTCTTTCTTTCTTTCTTTCTTTCTTTCTTTCTTTCTTTTCAAACACTGCCTTAATATCCACGCCTCGTCACCATTTATGAACGTTAAACTATAATATGAACTATTCAACAGCGCAGCAGTTTGTCGTTGTAAATAACAAGGTAATGTGCAGACAGTGAGTCTGTAGCTCTGCCATGCTGCCTCTATCTGATCCAGCAGTGAGTCTGTAGCTCTGCCATGCTGCCTCTATCTGATCCAGCCGTGAGTCTGTAGCTCTGCCATGCTGCTTCTATCTGATCCAGACACGAGACTCTAACTACTACTGCTGTCCCGGAGCCCCTCTGTCTGCATGCCCTGCCCCCGCCCTGCTATTGGCCCGTCCATATGTCGGTCAGTAAGGACCTCAACGATAATAGGGTGATATGAAGGACTGAGTGACATGAGAAAAGAATTCAACAGAATGTTAGATTTTATAATGGGAAAAGGATGTCTCTCTCCCTCGTCCATTTTCTCTTTCTCCCTCCACCTCCTCTCCTTCTCTCACCCCTCTTCCTCTCCCAATTCCACCTCCTCTCCTTCTCTCACCCCTCTCTTCTCTCCCAATTCCACCTCCTCTCCTTCTCTCACCCCTCTCTATTCCTCTCCCAAATTCCACCTCCTCTCCTTCTCTCACCCCTCTCTTCCTCTCCCAATTCCACCTCCTCTCCTTCTCTCACCCCTCTTCCCCTCCCAATTCCACATCCTCTCTTCACTCACCCCTCTCTTCCTCTCCCAATTCCACCTCCTCTCCTTCTCTCACCCCTCTCTTCCTCTCCCAATTCCACCTCCTCTCCTTCTCTCACCCCTCTCTTCCCCTCCCAATTCCACCTCCTCTCCTTCTCTCACCCCTCTCTTCCTCTCCCAATTCCACCTCCTCTCCTTCTCTCACCCCTCTCTTCCTCTCCCAATTCCACCTCCTCTCCTTCTCTCACCCCTCTCTTCCTCTCCCAATTCCGAAGGCTTTATTGGCATCAGAAGCATGTGTTTACAAACCAAGTGAAAAAACAATAAACTGAAGTGAGAAGAAACACAAAACAACATCACAGAAAAAACATTACAAAATGTACAGTAAACATTTATAAAGAGCGGTGATAGTCAGGTGATAGATGGTGATGGTCAGGTGATGGGTTGTGATAGTCAGGTGATAGCTGGTGATGGTCAGGTGATAGATGGTGATGGTCAGGGGATGGGTGGTGATGGGTGGTGATAGTCAGGTGATGGGTGGTGATAGTCAGGTGATGGATGGTGATGGGTGGTGATAGTCAGGTGATGGGTGGTGATAGTCAGGTGATGGATGGTGATGGGTGGTGATAGTCAGGTGATGGGTGGTGATAGTCAGGTGATGGGTGGTGATAGTCAGGTGATGGGTGGTGATGGGTGGTGATAGTCAGGTGATGGATGGTGATAGTCAGGTGATGGGTGGTGATAGTCAGGTGAGGGTGGTGATAGTCAGGTGATGGATGGTGATGGGTGGTGATAGTCAGGTGATGGGTGGTGATAGTCAGGTCTTGGCCATGGTGGAGAGTTTGGAATCTGATTGATTGATTGCTTCTGTGGACAGGTGTCTTTTATACAGGTAACAAACTGAGATTAGGAGCACTCCCTTTAAGAGTGTGCTCCTAATCTCAGCTCGTTACCTGTATAAAAGACACCTGGGATCCAGAAATCTTTCTGATTGAGAGGGGGTCAAATACTTATTTCCCTCATTAAAATAGAAATAATATTTTTGACATGTTTTTTTTCCGTTTTTGTTGTTGTTATTCTGTCTCTCACTGTTCAAATAAACCATTAAAATTATAGACTGATCATGTCTTTGTCAGTGGGCAAACGTAGAAAATCAGCAGGGGATCAAATACTTTTTTCCCTCACTGTATGTAGGTTACTGTATTGTATTCCCCCTCCCTGTAGGTAGGTTACTGTATTGTATCCCCTCCCTGTAGGTAGGTTACTGTATTGTATTCCCCCTCCCTGTAGGTAGGTTACTGTATTGTATTCCCCCTCCCTGTAGGTAGGTTACTGTATTGTATTCCCCCTCCCTGTAGGTAGGTTACTGTATTGTATTCCCCTCCCTGTAGGTAGGTTACTGTATTGATTTCCCCTCCCTGTAGGTAGGTTACTGTATTGTATTCCCTCCCTGTAGGTAGGTTACTGTATTGTATTCCCCCTCCCTGGTAGGTAGGTTACTGTATGTATTTCCCCTCCTGTAGGTAGGTTACTGTATTGTTTTCCCCTCCCTGTAGGTAGGTTACTGTATTGTATTCCCCTCCCTGTAGGTAGGTTACTGTATTGTATTCCCCCTCCCTGTAGGTAGGTTACTGTATGTATTTCCCCTCCCTGTAGGTAGGTTACTGTATTGTATTTCCCCTCCCTGTAGGTAGGTTACTGTATTGTATTTCCCCTCCCTGTAGGTAGGTTACTGTATTGTATTTCCCCTCCCTGTAGGTAGGTTACTGTATTGTATTTCCCCTCCCTGTAGGTAGGTTACTGTATTGTATTCCCCCTCCCTGTAGGTAGGTTACTGTATTGTATTTCCCCCTCCCTGTAGGTAGGTTACTGTATTGTATTCCCCTCCCTGTAGGTAGGTTACTGTATTGTATTCCCCCTCCCTGTAGGTAGGTTACTGTATTGTATTCCCCCTCCCTGTAGGTAGGTTACTGTATTGTATTCCCTCCCTGTAGGTAGGTTACTGTATTGTATTCCCCTCCCTGTAGGTAGGTTACTGTATTGTATTTCCCCCCCCTGTAGGTAGGTTACTGTATTGTATTCCCCCTCCCTGTAGGTAGGTTACTGTATTGTATTCCCCTCCCTGTAGGTAGGTTACTGTATTGGTATTCCCCCTCCCTGTAGGTAGGTTACTGTATTGTATTCCCCCTCCCTGTAGGTAGGTTACTGTATTGTATTCCCCTCCCTGTAGGTAGGTTACTGTATTGTATTCCCCCTCCCTGTAGGTAGGTTACTGTATTGTATTTCCCTCCCTGTAGGTAGGTTACTGTATTGTATTTCCCTCCCTGTAGGTAGGTTACTGTATTGTATTCCCCCTCCCTGTAGGTAGGTTACTGTATTGTATTTCCCTCCCTGTAGGTAGGTTACTGTATTGTATTTCCCTCCCTGTAGGTAGGTTACTGTATTGTATTCCCCCTCCCTGTAGGTAGGTTACTGTATTGTATTTCCCTCCCTGTAGGTAGGTTACTGTATTGTATTTCCCCTCCCTGTAGGTAGGTTTACTGTATTGTATTCCCCCTCCCTGTAGGTAGGTTACTGTATTGTATTCCCCCTCCCTGTAGGTAGGTTACTGTATTGTATTCCCCCTCCCTGTAGGTAGGTTACTGTATTGTATTCCCCCTCCCTGTAGGTAGGTTACTGTATTGTATTCCCCCTCCCTGTAGGTAGGTTACTGTATTGTATTCCCCCTCCCTGTAGGTAGGTTACTGTATTGTATTTCCCCTCCCTGTAGGTAGGTTACTGTATTGTATTTCCCTCCCTGTAGGTAGGTTACTGTATTGTATTCCCCCTCCCTGTAGGTAGGTTACTGTATTGTATTTCCCCCACTGTAGGTAGGTTACTGTATTGTATTCCCCCTCCCTGTAGGTAGGTTACTGTATTGTATTCCCCTCCCTGTAGGTAGGTTACTGTATTGTATTCCCCTCCCTGTAGGTAGGTTACTGTATTGTATTCCCCCTCCCTGTAGGTAGGTTACTGTATTGTATTCCCTCCCTGTAGGTAGGTTACTGTATTGTATTTCCCCTCCCTGTAGGTAGGTTACTGTATTGTATTCCCCCTCCCTGTAGGTAGGTTACTGTATTGTATTTCCCCCACTGTATGTAGGTTACTGTATTGTATTTCCCTCCCTGTAGGTAGGTTACTGTATTGTATTCCCTCCCTGTAGGTAGGTTACTGTATTGTATTCCCTCCCTGTAGGTAGGTTACTGTATTGTATTTCCCTCCCTGTAGGTAGGTTACTGTATTGTATTCCCCCTCCCTGTAGGTAGGTTACTGTATTGTATTCCCCCTCCCCTGTAGGTAGGTTACTGTATTGTATTTCCCCTCCCTGTAGGTAGGTTACTGTATTGTATTCCCTCCCTGTAGGTAGGTTACTGTATTGTATTTCCCCTCCCTGTAGGTAGGTTACTGTATTGTATTCCCCTCCCTGTAGGTAGGTTACTGTATTGTATTCCCCTCCCTGTAGGTAGGTTACTGTATTGTATTCCCCTCCCTGTAGGTAGGTTACTGTATTGTATTCCCCCTCCCTGTAGGTAGGTTACTGTATTGTATTCCCCTCCCTGTAGGTAGGTTACTGTATTGTATTCCCCTCCCTGTAGGTAGGTTACTGTATTGTATTCCCCTCCCTGTAGGTAGGTTACTGTATTGTATTTCCCCTCCCTGTAGGTAGGTTACTGTATTGTATTTCCCCTCCCTGTAGGTAGGTTACTGTATTGTATTCCCCTCCCTGTAGGTAGGTTACTGTATTGTATATTCCCCCCTCCCTGTAGGTAGGTTACTGTATTGTATTCCCCCTCCCTGTAGGTAGGTTACTGTATTGTATTCCCCTCCCTGTAGGTAGGTTACTGTATTGTATTCCCCCCACTGTAGGTAGGTTACTGTATTGTATTTCCCCTCCCTGTAGGTAGGTTACTGTATTGTATTCCCCCTCCCTGTAGGTAGGTTACTGTATTGTATTTCCCCTCCCTGTAGGTAGGTTACTGTATTGTATTCCCTCCCTGTAGGTAGGTTACTGTATTGTATTTCCCTCCCTGTAGGTAGGTTACTGTATTGTATTCCCCTCCCTGTAGGTAGGTTACTGTATTGTATTTCCCTCCCTGTAGGTAGGTTACTGTATTGTATTCCCCCTCCCTGTAGGTAGGTTACTGTATGTATTCCCCCTCCCTGTAGGTAGGTTACTGTATTGTATTCCCCCTCCCTGTAGGTAGGTTACTGTATTGTATTCCCTCCCTGTAGGTAGGTTACTGTATTGTATTCCCCTCCCTGTAGGTAGGTACTGTATTGTATTTCCCCTCCCTGTAGGTAGGTTACTGTATTGTATTCCCCCTCCTGTAGGTAGGTTACTGTATTGTATTCCCCTCCCTGTAGGTAGGTTACTGTATTGTATTCCCCCCACTGTAGGTAGGTTACTGTATTGTATTCCCTCCCTGTAGGTAGGTTACTGTATTGTATTTCCCCCACTGTAGGTAGGTTACTGTATTGCTGTGCGATATAGGAGCACCACATCATTGCCTGTTTAATCTCAGAGCCTAAACCAAATCAGAAAATAGAAACCCAATAATCTGTTGATAACAACAATTCCTCTTTTGCATGCCGTGGCCTAATTCTAATAGTTACAAATTATACAGCAAATAAAGGGCGTTGTTGAACTTTTCATCATAAAAGGTGAATGGAGGCATTTTCCAGGCAGAGTTGTAATGCTTGTTCACAGTTTAGGACAGGTCTGATTTTCAGCGCCTTCGGAAAGTATTCAGACCCCTTGACTTTTTCAAAATGTTGTTACATTACAGCCTTATTCTAAAATGGATTTTTTTTAAATACATCCTCAGCAATCTACACACTATACCCCATAATGACAAAGCAAAAACTGAAATACCTTATTTACATAAGTATTCAGAGCCTTTGCTATGAGACTCGAAATTGAGCTCAGGTGCATCCTGTTTCCATTTATCATTGAGATGTTTCTACAACTTGATTGGAGTCCACCTGTGGTAAATTAATTTAATTGGACATGATATGGAAAGGCACACACCTGTCAATAAAAGTTCCCACAGCTGACAGTGAGAAGTGCCTTGGTCAGGGAGATGACCAGGAACCCGATGGTCACTCTGACAGAGCTCTAGAGTTCCTCTGTGGAGATGGAAGAACCTTTCTCTGCAGCACTAGAGGTGGTGGCAGACAGAAGCCACTCCTCAGTAAAAGGCACATGACAGCCTGCTTGGAGTTTGCCAAAAGGCACCTAAAGGACTCTCAGACCATGAGAAACAAGATTTTCTGGTCTGATGAAACCAAGGTTGAACTCTTTGGCCTGAATGTCAAGCGTCACGTACTGGAGGACAACAACCCTAAGCACACAGCCAAGACAACGCAGGAGTGGCTTCAGGACAAGTCTCTGAATGTCCTTCAGTGGCCCAGCCAGAGCCCGGACTTGAACCCAATTGAACATCTCTGGAGAGACCTGAAAATAGCTGTGCAGCAACGCTCCCCATCCAACCTGACAGAGCTTGAGAGGATCTGCAGAGGTGTGCCAAACTTGTAGCGTCAAGAAGTCACTGCCAAAGGTGCTTCATGTTTACAGTTTTAGTGGAAATAACAAGACATCGCTAAATAATAATAATAACACAGAGAGTGGTTCTGGTTCTGGATCTGGATCTGGTTCTGGGTCTGGTGCCATTGCTGCCGTTTTACGGGCTCCTAACCAACTGTTTGTAACTTTGTAACATAATGTTGCTGCTACCGTCTCTTATGACCGAAAAGAGCTTCTGGACATCAGAACAGCGATTTCTCTAAATGCATTTAATGCTCGCTGCGAGGCTAGCAACACTGAAGCATGCATGAGAGCACCAGCTGTTCCGGACGAATGTGTGATCACACTCTCCGTAGCCGATGTGAGCAAGAATTTTAAACAGGTCAACATTCACAAGGCCACGGGCCAGACGGATTACCAGGACATGTACTCAGGGCATGCGCGGACCAACTGGCAAGTGTCTTCACTGATATTTCAACCTCTCCCTGACTGAGTCTGTAATACCAACATGTTTCAAGCAGACCACCATAGTCCCTGTGCCTAAGAAAGCTAATGTAACCTGCCTAAATGACTACCGCTCCGTAGCACTCACGTCGGTAGCCATGAAGTGCTTTGAAAGGCTGGTCATGGCTCACATCAACACCATCATCCCGGAAACCCTAGACCCACTCCAATTCGCATACTGCCCCAACAGATCCCCAAATGACGCAACCTCAATCGTACTCCACACTGCCCTTTCCCACCTGGACAAAAGGAACACCAATGTGAGAATGCTGTTCATTGACTACAGCTCAGCGTTCAACACCATAGTGACCACAAAGCTCATCACTAAGCTAAGGACCCTGGGACTAAACACCTCCCTCTGCAACTGGATCCTGGACTTCCTGACTGGCCGCCCCCAGGTGGTAAGGGTAGGTAACAACACATCTGCCACGCTGATCCTCAACACGGGGGCCCCTCAGGGGTGCGTGCTCAGTCCCCTCCTGTACTCCCTGTTCACCCATGACTGCATGGCCAGGCACGACTCCAACACCATCATTAAGTTTGCTGAAGACATGGTGGTAGGCCTGATCACCGACAACGATGAGACAGCCTATAGGGAGGAGGTCAGAGACCTGGCCATGTGGTGCCAGGACAACAACCTCTCCCTCAACGATGAGACAGCCTATAGGGAGGAGGTCAGAGACCTATCAACGATGAGACAGCCTATAGGGAGGAGGTCAGAGACCTGGCCGTGTGGTGCCAGGATAACAACCTCTCCCTCAACGTGAGCAAGATGAAGGAAATGATCGTGGACTACAGGAAAAGGAGGGTCGAACACGCCCCCATTCACATCCACGGGGCTGTAGTGGAGCGGGTCGAGAGTTTTATCACCAACTAAACTATCATGGTCCCACCAAGACAGTCGTGAAGAGGGCATTACAAAGCCTATTCAAATAAAATAAAATAAAAATTGTATTGGCCACATGCGCCGAATACAACAGGTGCAGACATTACAGTGAAATGCTTACTTACAGCCCTTAACCAACAGTGCATTTATTTTAACAAAAAAAGTAAAATAAAACAACAACAAAAAAAGTGTTGAGAAAAAAAAGAGCAGAAGTAAAATAAAATAACAGTAGGGAGGCTATATATACAGGGGGGTACCGGTGCAGAGTCAATGTGCGGGGGCACCGGCTAGTTGAGGTAGTTGAAGTAATATGTACATGAGGGTAGAGTTAAAGTGACTATGCATAAATAATTAACAGAGTAGCAGCAGCGTAAAAGGAGGGGTGGGGTGGGGGGGCAGTGCAAATAGTCCGGGTAGCCATGATTAGCTGTTCAGGAGTCTTATGGCTTGGGGATAGAAGCTGTTAAGGAGCCTTTTGGACCTAGACTTGGCGCTCCGGTACCGCTCGCCGTGCGGTAGCAGAGAGAGTCTGTGACTTGGGGTGACTGGAGTTTGACAATTTTTTGGGCCTTCCTCTGACACCGCCTGGTATAGAGGTCCTGGATGGCAGGAAGCTTGGCCCCAGTGATGTACTGGGCTGTACGCACTATACTGAGCTCCATACCAGGCGGTGATGCCTTGCGGTCGGATGCTCTGATGGTGCAGCTGTAGAACTTTTTGAGGATCTGCCATACCAGGCTATTTGATGCAACCCCCCCCCCCCCCCCCCCCCCCCCCCCCCCCCCCCCCCCCCCCCCCCCCTTTTTTTACACTGCTGCTACTCGCTGTTTATTATCTATGTATAGTCACTTTACCCCTACCTACATGTACAAACTAACTCAACTAACCTGTACCCCCGCACATTGACTCGGTACCGGTACCCCCTGTATATAGCCTCATTATTGTTATTGTATTGTGTTACTTAAAAAAAAAAAATGTAGTAGTAAATATTTCAATTCTGTTTCTTGAATTGCATTTCACCTGTTGTATTCGGCTCATGTGACAAATAAAAATACAACCATTTGATTATATAATATTCATCAACTCAACAACAGGTAGGCCTATTGTTATATAGTGACTCCTGTTATAAAGAGATCATTATAACACATTATAACACATTATAACACACTAGACAACTCAACGCATTTACTTAGAGAGAGAGTTAAAATATTCAACAACTGTACTTGACAACAAGTAGGTTGACAACAGGTAAAGTAACCTATGGAATATTAGGAGAATTATAACTTAAAAAGTCACAGAACTGAACAACAGGTCAAAAGTATATCCTCCTGTTAGTCATTTTATTTTAGACAGATTTTAAATCTAAGA
>JAGTTL010000195.1:55000-56162 GCA_036851935.1 Coregonus suidteri | reverse complement strand
ATAAAATTCCCAAAGGGATCGGGAAACCAGCTTTTGTCCATTTTTTAAAAGGGGGAGATCCCTTTTTATAAAAATTATACCCCCTTCTCCTCTCTCCTCTCTCTTCTCCTCTCTCCTTTTCTCCTCCCCTCTCCCCTCTCTCCTCTCTCCTCTCTCCTCTCTCCTCTCTCCTCTCTCCTCTCTCCCCCCCCTCTCGCCCCTCTCCCCCCCCCATCTCCTCTCTCCTCCCTCCCCCCTCTCTCCTCTCCTCTCTCACCCCTTCTCCTCTCTCCTCTCTCCTTCTCCTCTCTCCTCCCTCTCTCTCCTCTCCTCTTCCTCCTCCTCCCCTCTCTCTCCTCTCCCCTCTCTCCCCTCTTCTCCCTCTCCTCTCTACTCTCCTCTCTCTCCTCCTCCTCTCCCCTTTCTCCCCTCTCTCTTTTCCTTTCTCCTCTCCCCTCTCTCCCCCTCTCTCTTTTTTCCCCCTCTCTCTCCTCTTCCTCTCTCCCTTTCTCCTCTCTCCTCTCTCCTCTCCCCCTTTCTCCTCTCTCTCTTTTCTCCTCTCTCCTTCTCCCCTTCTCTCCTCTCTCCTCTCCCCTCCCCTCCTCTCCCCTTCTCTCCTCTCTCTCCTCTCTCCTCCTCCCCCTCCTCCTCCTCGCCCCCTATAGCTCCTCTCTCCTTTCCCCTTTTACATTTTTTAAAGGGGGGAGACCCAAACCTATTTTAAATAACCCCAAAAGCTGCCCACCCCTTGTAAAATATTTAAAACCCTTTTTAAAGTGAAAAGGTATTATAACAAACCTCAAATGTATCAATGTCCCAAATTGTGCTTCAGAAAAAAGGGCATAGCACAATTACACCCGGCCATAAAGGGTTTTTTAAATGATATCACTAAAACCCCTTGGGACAAAAAAAAAAGGCACTGTGTCTCACTTTTTTGATCTCTCTAAATTTTTTGATACAGTTGATCATGCTATCCTGAGGAAAGAGTTTGCCCGAGCGAGGTTTTTTCGGAGCAGTACCGGGTTTGGTAACTACCGTCTGATAGCTCAGTGCTCTCAATCTGATGGGCTCAGCTCTTTTTAAATGGTCGGGTCTGTAATGGTCTTTTCTGAAAAGGGCCCTGCCCTAAAAATGGTCGGGTCTTAATGGCCCTTCTGTTAAAGGGGTCTGTCTGAAAATGGTC
>JAGTTL010000195.1:40000-50000 GCA_036851935.1 Coregonus suidteri | reverse complement strand
CCAACCACCCAACCACCCAACCAACCACCCAACCACCCAACCAACCAACCAACCCACCACCCAACCAACAACCAACCAACCAACCCACCAACCAACCAACCAACCAACCAAAATCCTTCCCTGGTCTTTTTAGTGTGTTTATGGACCATTACAGGAAGATCCAGATGACCTCTAACCCCCTCTGATCCCACCTTCTTGGTTTACCATCCTCTCTCCCCAGGTGGGCACAGTAGCAGCTGACTTCCTGCTTCGGAGGGGCGGAGAGAGGAAGTCCAACGTGAAGACTCACCCCTCAGGATTGGTCGGTTGACTAAAAGGGGCGTGTACCTAGCCTTCCAAGCACAGGGCGTCTGCATGGCCTTATTAGCTGTCAGGGTACGAGATCTTTAACAAGTTACTTACCTTTTCTCAACCTAGTATTTGAGTGTGTCTTTCAACAGAATCCCAGGCAAATGTGCGTTTTTTTTTTGCTGAGGTCCAATCAATTGATACGTTTCTTCAGTTTCTAGTTTTCTTTCTAACCTGTATTTTGTCCCCCCCCCCCCCCCCCCCCCAGGTGTATTTTTAAGAAGTGCCCCCCCCTGACGCGCTCCTTCTCCCGGTTTCCCCTGAGACGGTTCCCATGCCCTGGTGGAAGGGGCTCAGGGTGTGTGTGTAGGGACACCACGCCGTGACCCCCCCCCGGGCGAGCTGGAACGCCCTCCCCAGCATTGCTGTGCGGTGAGGACGGACAGTGGGTCGGTCAGCCTGCCACCACCTGCGCCTGTCGACCAGGGTATGAAGCTACAGACAAAAAGACCTACGATGCAGAGGTGAGAAAGAGGAGAAAGAGGAGAGAGAGAGAGAGAGAGAGAGAGAGAGAGAGAGAGAGAGAGAGAGAGAGAGAGAGAGAGAGAGGAGAGAGAGAGAGGAGAGAGAGAGGAGGAGAGACAGAGAGACAGAGAGGAGAGCGTCAGAGAGAGAGAGCGAGAGAGAGCGGAGAGAGAGAGAGAGAGAGAGAGAGACAGAGAGAGAGAGAGAGAGAGAGAGAGAGAGAGAGAGGAGAGAAGAGAGAGAGAGAGGAGAGAGAGAGAGAGAGAGAGAGAGAGAGAGAGAGAGAGAGAGGAGAGAGAGAGATGAGAAAGATAGACGAGAGGAGCGAGAGAGAGAGAGAGAGAGAGACAGAGAGAGAAAGAGAGAGAGAGAGAGAGAGACGAGAAGACAGAGAGAGAGAGAGGAGAGAGAGAGAGAAGAGAGAGAGACAGAGAGAGAGAGGAGAGAGAGGAGAGAGAGAGGACAGACGAGAGAGGAGAAGATGAGTGAGAGAGAGAGAGAGAGAGACCGTGAGAGAGAAGAGAGAGAGAGAGAGAAGAGAGAGAGAGAGAGAGAGAGTGAGAGAGAGATGGAGAGGAGAGAGAGAGAGAGACAGAGAGAGAGAGAGAGAGAGAGGAGATGAGAGAGAGAGAGGGAGAGAGAGAAGAGAGAGACGAGAGAGAGAGAGGAGAGAGAGAGAGAGAGAGAGAGAAGAGAGACGAGAGATAGAGAGAGAGGGAGAGAGAGAGAGAGAGAGAGAGAGGAGAGAGAGAGCAGAGAGAGAGATACTGGAGAGAGAGAGAGTACAGAGAGAGGAGAGAGGTAACAGAGATAATGTTGAAAGAGCGATAATAACAAAGCTAGAGGTTTAAAAAACAGAAGAGAGATAGTAAACAAGCTAGAGGTTTAAACAGAAGAGAGATAGTAACAAGCTAGAGGGATAAACAGAAGAGAGATAGTAACAAGCTACAGGGAAAAAAATAGAGAACATAGAGGTGAACAGTGGAATGTTGTAATCTGTTGATAACTGAAGGATTTGTTTATGCTAGAATAACAGAGAGAGAACACAAGAAACACACTATCTCTCTCTCTCTCTCTCTCTCTCTCTCTATCTCGTCTCCTCTTCTCTATCTCTCTCTCTCTAACAGAAGAGAGGATAGTCTCGTCTGTCTCTCTCTCTCTCTCTCTCTACCTCCTCTGTCAGTATGGCTACTGTCTAGAATAATGTAAACACACTGGGAGCCAGAGACAGGCTGGTCTTCATTACAGAGAGATATACTCAGACATGAGTCACTGTGTGTGTGTGTGTGTCCCCACACACACAGGCCTAACATGCCCTTACCAACTGGTTACCAGCTGCTGTTTGCAGGGGCCATGAGGGAAGAAAGAGAGAGTGGAGAGAGGGAGGATAGAGGAGGGGTGGGTGAGGGAGGGAGGATAGAGGGAGGGAGGATAGAGAGAGGGAGGATAGAGGGAGGGAGGATAAGAGGGAGGATAGAGGGAGGGAGCTAGAGGGAGGATAGAAGGGAGGGAGGAAAGGGAGGATAGAGCGAGGGAGGATAGAAGCGGGAGAGACGAAAGAAGAGGAGGGAGGATAGAGAGAGGAAGAGAGAAGAGGATAGAGAAGAAGGGATAAATTAAGAGAGAGGAGTAGAGGAGGGAAATTAGAGGAGGGAGAAGAAAGAGAGGGAGGAGAGATAGAGGAGAAAAGGGGAGGATCGGAAAGAGGAGGAGAGATAGTTAGGAGGGAGGATAGAGGGGGAGAGATGAGTGAAGAAAGAGGGAGGGAGAGGACAAATAGAAGAGAGGGAGGATAGAGAGAGGAGTGATAGAGGGAGAGGAAGAGAGATAACAAGATAGAGGAAGAGAGGAGACAGAAGAGGAAGAGAAGAGAAGGGAGAGAGAGAAGAAGAAAGATAGGGGGGATTTTAGGAGAGAACTCAGAGGGGGAGGATAAAAAGAGAAGAGTAGATAGCTAAAAGTTAGAAGATGAAAAGATTTTGTTTAGAACAAGTCTAGACTTTAGAGATGAAGGGAGAGGAGAAACGAAAGAAAGGGAAGGGAGAGGATAAGGATTGGATAGGAAAGAAAGAAATTTCAGAGGAGATAGTAACTTGGAGGGAGAGAAGAAACAGAAGAAAGGGATGAAAGAAGAAGAATAAAAAGAAAAAGATAGTAAGAAGTTAGAAAGAAAGGTAGGGATAGAAAAATAGGAAGAGAGAGAGATAGTTTTAAGGAAAAAAAAAGAAAAAAGGAAAGAAAAATAAAATAGGTGAAGAAAGAAGAAAGAAGAAAGAGAAGAGATGGAAGAGGGAGAAGAGATGAGAGTTTAGGATGGATAGAGAAAGAGGAAATGGAAGGGAGAGATAGAGGAAAAAGAAAGAGAAAGAAAATAGAGAGAGAGTAGGAAAGGAATAAGAAGAAGAAAGAAAATCTTAGAGAGGTAGAGAAAGAGATGGAAAGGACCTAGAAGAGAGAAAGAAGAAAATGAGATAAGAGAGAAAGAGACCTAGATAGACAGGGAGGAGAAGAAGATAGATCAAGAAGAAGGAGGAAAGAAAAGAGAAAGAAGAGAGGATAGGATAGAGGGGAGAGATTAGAATAGAGCTAAGGAAAAAAGGGAAATGGGAGAGAGGAAACAGAGAGGGAAAAAGAGTGAGCAAGATAGAGGGGCAGGAAGAACAGGAATGAGAGTAGAGGAGAGAAGAAAGGAGGAAAAAGAGTAGCAAAAGAAGACTCTCTTGTAGAAGGAGAGAGGAGGGAGTAGGAAGAAAAAGAATAAGAGAGAAGAAGAAAGAGAGAGAAGAGAGAAGAGAAGGAGAAGGAAATAATGAAGAAAGAGATAAGGGAAGAGGAGAAGCAGAAGGCTTAGAGAAAAGATAGGTAGGATAGAGAAAGTGGAAGAAAGAAAAAGAGAAGAGATAGGAGGAATAGAGAAAAAGGAGTGAAGAGAAAGGAGGGGAAAAAATGGAAAGGAAAAGAAAAGATTAAGGAGGAAGAGAGCGAGGAAGGTAGAAAGAGATAAAGGAAGAGAGAGAGAGATAGGAGACAGCTCGGAGGAGAAAAGAAAGAGGAGATAGAGGGAAAAAAGAAGAAGAGTGAGAGAGAGAGGTAGAGGAAGGAGATGAGCAGAGAAAGAGAAATAGGAGAGAGGAGAGGACTAGAGAAGGGGGAGGAGAGAGAAGACAGGAAGAAGGAGAAGATAGAGAGGAGTAAAGGGAGAGAGAGGAGAAAGAGATGAGAGAAGGAAGAAAAGAAGGAGAGGATAAAGAAGAAGAGATAAGAAGAAAAGATAGAAGAACCAGAGGGAGAGAAGATGGGAGAAAGAGAAGAAGAGAAAAAAAAGGAAAAGTCAAACGGAAAAAGAAATAGGATAGGATAGGAAAGAAAAAAAGAAAAGAGGAAGGATGGAAAAAAGAAGGAAAAAAGAAAAATATAAGAGAAAGGAAAAAAGAAAGTAGAAGAGAAAGAAAAGGTAGGAAAAGAAAAAGGATTAAAGAAAAGGAGAAAAAGAGAAGAAAGAAAGAAGAAGATAGAAGGAAAGAAGGAAGAAGAAAAGAAAGATGGAGGAAGAAAAAAGAAGGAAGAGAAAAATAGAAAGAGTTAGAAGAGGAAGAAAAGAAAAGAGAAAGATAGTTAGAGAGAGAAAAGATTTAGGAAGAGGAAGATTGGAAAAGAAGAAAAAGATAAAAAAAAGGAAGAGAGAAGAAGAAGAGAAGAGAAGAAGAGAAAGGAAGAAAAAGAAGGAAAGAAGGAAGAAGTAGAAAAAGAAGGAAAAAAAGAAGAAAGATAAGAAAAGAAGAGAAGAAAGGAAGAGAAAGAGAAGAAAGAAGAAAAAAAAGAAAGAAAAGAAGGAAGTAAAGAAAGAAGAAAAAGAAGAAAAAGGCAAAGATAGGAAAAAGAAAAAGAGGAACGAGGAGACAAGTAGAAATAGAAGTAAAAAAGATAGGATGGAGAATAAAGAGAAGAGAAAAAGAGAAAAATGAAAAAGGAGATAAGAAAAAAGAAAGTTAGGAAGTAGAAGTAAAAAATAGAAAACAGAAGAGGAAGAAAAAAGGAGAGAAAGATTTAGAAGAGGAATAAAAGAAAGATTTATAGAGGAAGAAAAAGAAAAAAAAGAAGAGGAAGGAAGAAGATGTAAAAGAAGTAAAGAAAGAAAAGTAGAAAAGAAAAAAAGAAAGAGAATAAGAAAAAAGTTAAGAAAGGAAGGAGAAAATAAGAGAAGGGAAAGAAAAGAAAAGATAGAAAAGGAGAAAGAAACATAAGAGGGAAAGGAAAAGATGAATTGAAGGAGAAAAAGAAAAGGAAGTTAAAAAGTAATAGAAAGAGAGGAAAGAAAAAGGAATAAGAGAAGAAAAAGAAAGAAGGAGAGAAAGGAAGAAGAAAAGAAAAAAGAGAAGAAAGGAAAAGAAGGCAGAGGAGATAAGGATAGAGACAACAAAGAAAAAAGGATAGTAAGATAGGAGGAGAAAATTAGACAAGGAGAAAAGAGAAAAAGAAGATTGAGAAAGGAGAATAAAGGAAGAAGAGGAGAAAAAAAAGATTAAAAAGAAGGAAAATAGAAGAAGAAGAGAAGAAAATAGGAAGAAAGAAAGAGAAAGAAAGGAAATGGAATGGAGAGAAAGAAAGGAAGATAGAAGAAAAAAGAATAGTGAAGAGAGCAGATGAAAAGGGAGTAAGAAAGAACAGAAAAGGCAAGAGAGAAAGGAAAAGAATAGAAAGAAGAGGAAGGAAAGGAGAAAAAGATTAAAAAAGAAGGAGAGGAAAGAAGAGAGGGGAAAGGAAAGGAAGGAAAGATGAAAGAAAGAGAGAAAAAAAGGAAAAAAAAGGAGGAGAGAGAAGAAGAAAAAAAAGAGAAGATAAGAAGGGGAAGACTAAGAGAGGAAGAAAGAAGGAAGAAAGGATAGAGCAGAGGAAAAGAGAGAAAAGGATAAAGAAAAGGAAGAAAGAAGGTGAGAAAAAGGAAGAGGAGGAATAGGAGAGAGAAAGGAATAAAGGAGAAAGAGAGAAGAAATAGTGAAGAAGAAGAAGAGTTAGAGGAGCAAGATAAAAATTAGAAGGAAAAGTAAGAAAAAAAAAGAAGAGAGAAGGAGAAGAATAAAAAAAAAGAAGAGAAAGTTTAAGGAGAAAAGAAAAAGAGAAGAGAAGTGAAGGAAGAAAAAGAAAAGAAATGAAAATTTGAGTTTGGGAGAAAATAGTGAAAGAGAGAAGGAAAGGTAGAAAAGAAAGAAGATAGAAGATTAGGAGAAAGAGAAGAGGAGAGAAAGAGGAAAGAGAGAAAAGAGAGAAGAGAGGGAGGGGAAGGAAAGAAAAGGATGAAAGAGAGGAAGAAGAAAGGAGGAGGAGAAGAGGAGAGAAGATAAAAGAAGAGAGAGAAGAGAAAGGAGAGGTCAGAGAGGGAAAAGAAGAGAGAAAAGAGAGAGAAAAGGAGAGAGAAGAAAGAAAAAAAATACTTGTAAGAAAGCAGGCTAGAGAAGAAATTTTTAGAAAGGAAGAAAAGAGAAGGAAAGAAGAGAGAGCCCTAAGAGAAAAAAGAGAAGAAGAAGGAGGAAGGAAGAGAAGGAAAAGGAAGATAAGGAAAGAGAAAAAGAAAAAGATAAGAGAAAAGAAGAGAGAAAGAAGGATAAGAGAAGAGAAAAAAAAAAAGAAGGAGAAAAAAGAAAAGAGAAGAAAAAGAAGAAAAGGGAAGAAGAAAAGAAGAAAGAGAGAGAGAAAGGAGATAGAAAAAAAGAAAAGAAGAAAAAGGAGTAAGAAAAAGAAGAGAAGAAAGAAGAAAAAAAGAGATTAGAAAGGGAAGAAGAAAGGATGAAGGGGAAGGAAGGAAGAGGAAAAAAAAAAAAAAAGAAAAGAAGGAGAGAGAATAGAGAGGATGAGAAAAATAAGAAAAAGAAAAGAAAATAGAGAAAGTAAGAAGAGAAAAGAGAAGAAGAGTATAAGATAGGAAGTGAGAAATAAACAAAGAAAAGAAGAAAGAGAATAAGAGAAACAGAAAGGGAGCAGAAAGAAGAGAAAAAAATAGAAAGGAAAGAAGAAAGAGAAAAGATAAAAAAAAGAAAGAAAAAGAAGTCAAAGAAGAGAAAAAAAAAAAAGAAGAAAGTAAGGAAAGAAAAAAGAGGGAAGAAAGAAGGAAAAAAAGGAAAGGAGAGAAAAGAAAGAAGAAAATAGAAGGAAGGAAGAAAAAAAGAAATGAAAAAAAAAAAAGAAATCGAAGAAGAAAAAATAGAAAAGAAAGAAAAAAGGAAAAAAAAAAGAGAAGAGCAAGTAAGAAAGAAAAGAAGAAAAAAAGAGGGATAGAAAGAAGAAGGAAAAAAAAGAAAAGAAAAGAGGAGAAAGAAAGCAGAGAAAAGAGAAAGAAAAAAAAAAGAAAAAGGAGAGGAAAGAGAAGAAAAGAGAAAAGGGAAAGAAAAAGAAGAAAGAAGAAAAAGAAAATATAGGAAGAAATAAAGAGGAAGTAAAAAAAGAGGAGAAGGTAAGAGGAAGAGAAAAGGATAGAGAAAGAAGAAAAAGAAAGAGAAGGAAAAGAGAGAAAGAAGAAGGAAGAAAAAGAGAAAGAGAAAGAGAGATAAAAGAAAGAAGGAGAGAGGAGAAAGGAAAAGAAAGAAAAAGAAACAAAAAAAAAAGGATAAGGAAAGGAAAAAGAAAAAAAGAAAAGAGAAAAAAAGGAAAGAAAAAAAAAAAAGAGAGAAGAATAAAGAAAGAAGAAGAAGGGAAGATAGAAAGAAGGAAAGGAAAGAGAAGAAAGAAGAAGAGAGAAGGAGAGAAGAGAGAAGAGAAAAGAAGAGGAAAAAGAGGAAGAAAAAAAAGATAATAGAGGAGAGAAAAGAAAGAGGAAGAGAAAAAAAAGAAAAGAAAGGATGACAGGGAGGAGGATAGACAGAAAGATAAAAAATAGAGGAGGAGGGAGGATAGAAAAAAAAAAAAAAAAAGGAAAAAAAGGAGAAAAGGGAGAATAGAAAGAGGGGGTGAAGGAGGAAAAAGGGAGAAGAAAAGAGGGAAAAATTATAGAGGGGAAGAAAAAAAGAGAAGAAAGGAAAGAGGAAGGGAAAGAGAGAAGAAAAAATGGAAGAGGAGATAGAAGAAATAGAAAAAAAAGAAAAAAAGGAGAGAAAAGAGGGAGGAAAGACTAGAGGGAGAAAAGAGGGAGAGAAAGAGAAAGAAAAGGAAAGAAAGGGAGAATAGAAAGAGGGAATAGAAAAGAAGGAAAAGAAGGAAGAGGAAGATAAAAAGAGGGAGGATAGAGGGAAAAAGGAATAGAGAAGGATAGAGGGAGATAAAGAGAAGAAAGAGGGAGAATAAAGGGAAAGTAAAAAGAGAGAAAGGATAGAGAGGTAAATAAGAAAGAGGGAAAATAGAAAAGGGGAGGAAAGAAAGATGGAAGAAAGAGAGAGAAGAGGATAGAAGAGATGGAGGATAGAGAGGGAGGAAGAAGAGAGGGAGGAGGATGAGAGAAAGAGGGAAAAGAAAGAGAGAGAGAGGAGAAAAGGGGAAAAGAAAAGAGAGGGAGGTAAGATAGAGAGGAAAAGATAGGGAGAAAGAAAGAGGGAAGGAGAGATAAAAGAGAGAAGATTATAGGAAGGATAAGAAGGAGGGGAGGATAAAGGATAAAATAGCTAAGGATAATAGGAAAAAAAAGGGAGAGGAGGATAGAGGGAGAATAAGGAAAGAGGGAAGAGAGAAGGAGAAGGAGAGGGAGGGATAATAAAAAAGAGGAAGATAGATGAGAGGATGAAAAGGGAGTGGAGGATAGAGGAAGGATAGAAAGAGGAAGGATTAGAGGGAGGATAGAGGGAAAGAGGGAGGGAGGAGATAGAGGGGGGAAAAGAGGAGGATAGAGGAAAGGAAAAGAGGAAGGATAGAGGGAGGATGAGAGGAGAAAATAGAGGGAGGGAGGAAAGAAAGGAAGGAGAAAGGAGGGGAAGAGAGGATGCAGAGAGAAGGAATAGAAGAAGAGGGAGGGAGAGAGAAGGGAGAGGAGGAAAAGGGAGGTGTCGAAGGAGAGAAAAGCCTTGTTGAGTGATAGAGCGTAGAGGTCAACCTGTGCTCTAAAGCCTTGAGAGAGAGATAGGGTTAGAGAGAGACAGAGAAGGGGATCACACAGTGGTGGGGGTGTGTGTGTGGTGTGTGTGTGTGTGTGTGTGGTGTAAGTGTGTGAGTCTGTGGTGTGTGTGTGTGTGTAGTGGGTGTGTGTGTGTGTGTGGTGTTAGTTGTGTGTGTGTGTGTGTGTGTGTGTGTGTGTGTGTGTGTGTGTGTGTGTGTGTGTGTGGGAAAAGGATTGGTGTGTCAGTCTGATGGTCTGGGGAATAAAGCTACATCAAAGGAAGGGAGGGATATAGAGAACAGAGAGAACAAGGGAATGAAAGAGAGTAAGTAGAGAGATGGAGGGATGATCCAGGGTGTTGTCTCTCTCCCGGGTCAAATTACCCCACACTGCACCTCACCACACCCTGCCCCACCCGCAAAGCTGAGGCTCATCGGTATTCTATAGCTGGGAGTGATAGGAGACTCTACTGTTCCACACACAAACACACACAGGACGGACACAGCTGGTTTACATTAAGCTCAGAGCTGGAATAGAAAAATAGAGAGAGAGGAGAGAAGGAGACTAACTGTGACCTAACTAACTGTGACCTAACTAACTGTGACCTAACTAACTGTGACCCAAATAACTGTGACATAACTAACTGTGACCTAACTAACTGTGACCTAACTAACTGTGACCTAACTAACTGTGACCGAAACTAACTGTGACCTAACTAACTGTGACCTAACTAAACAGTGACATAGCTAATGCTGACCTAACTAACTGTGACATAACTAACTGTGACCTAACTAACTGTGTGACCGAAACTAAACCCTAAGCCTAACCCCCCTAACCCCCTGACCCTAACCCCCCGGACCCTAACACCCTAACACCCTAACCCCCTGACCCTAACACCCTATGAACCCTAACCCCTAACCCTAACCCCCCCAACCCCCTGAACACCCCCAAACCCTAACACACCCCTAACCCCTAACCCCCTAAACCCCCTAACCCTAACACCCCCCTAACCCTAACCCACTAACCCCCTAACCCTAACCCCCTAACCCTAACACCCCCTAACCCCCTAACCCTAAGCCCTTAACCCCCTAACCCTAACCCCCTAAACCCCCTAACCCTAACAACCCCTAACCCCCTAAACCCCCCTAACCCCCTAACCCTAACACCCCC
>JAGTTL010000195.1:10000-35000 GCA_036851935.1 Coregonus suidteri | reverse complement strand
TATTGACCTTATTAGGGAATCAACTAAATGTATTGAAAATGAATGAATTAGCCCAAGTTTATCATAAGACGTGAATGCATCAGTGATTCCGTGTTTCCTGTAACTTTCTGAAGAGGCAATGAGAATTCCCCCTGCCTGTGTGGCGCGGCGCTCGCAGCTAGCACTTTGTGTAGCCGTTAGCCATGATGCTAATGAAAACGGTCTTCTGGTAGAGGGAAAGGCTTTCCCAAAAACCTTCTCTATTAAATGTTAACTACAAAGTAGCCTATTCTTACCTGGCAGAATGATATCATGATTATTTGCGTCGATCCAGTGGGTATTTGTTTTGCTAAACAACAGCCTCTTGCTATGGAAGAAAAGGGTAAAAAATGTAATTTCTAAAAAAAAATATCCCAGACCTCAAAAGTGGTCTCCTGATCTGGCTTAAGCATTGTTGAGACTTAGAAAATCCAATTTTGTTGTTTTTCTATTAAAAGTGTAATTTTTTAAATGTTATCTTGGAAAAACAAAACGTGGAAAACAGAATTTTGGGAAAAAACAGAATCAGACAAAAGAAAACAGATTTTCTAGGGCCCTGTGTGGGAGGCAGCCAGTAGGGTTGGGGTTGTATCCAGATCTCCATACCCCCAGCCAGTAGGGTTGGGGTTGTATCCAGATCTCCATACCTCCAGCCAGTAGGGTTGGGGTTGTATCCAGATCTCCATACCTCCATACCTCCAGCCAGTAGGGTTGGGGTTGTATCCAGATCTCCATACCTCCATACCTCCAGCCAGTAGGGTTGGGGTTGTATCCAGATCTCCATACCTCCAGCCAGTAGGGTTGGGGTTGTATCCAGATCTCCATACCTCCAGCCAGTAGGGTTGGGGTTGTATCCAGATCTCCATACCTTCATACCTTCCATACCTCCATACCTCCATACCTCCAGCCCAGTAGGGTTGGGGTTGTATCCAGATCTCCATACCTCCAGCCAGTAGGGTTGGGGTTGTATCCAGATCTCCATACCTCCAGCCAGTAGGGTTGGGGTTGTATCCAGATCTCCATACCTCCAGCCAGTAGGGTTGGGGTTGTATCCAGATCTCCATACCTCCAGCCAGTAGGGTTGGGGTTGTATCCAGATCTCCATACCTTCATACCTCCATACCTCCATACCTCCATACCTCCAGCCAGTAGGGTTGGGGTTGTATCCAGATCTCCATACCTCCAGCCAGTAGGGTTGGGGTTGTATCCAGATCTCCATACCTCCAGCCAGTAGGGTTGGGGTTGTATCCAGATCTCCATACCTCCAGCCAGTAGGGTTGGGGTTGTATCCAGATCTCCATACCTCCAGCCAGTAGGGTTGGGGTTGTATCCAGATCTCCATACCTCCAGCCAGTAGGGTTGGGGTTGTATCCAGATCTCCATACCTTCATACCTCCATACCTCCATACCTCCATACCTCCAGCCAGTAGGGTGGGGGTTGTATCCAGATCTCCCATACCTCCAAGCCAGTAGGGTTGGTGTTGTATCCAGATCTCCATACCTCCAGCCAGTAGGGTTGGGGTTGTATCCAGATCTCCATACCTCCAGCCAGTAGGGTTGGGGTTGTATCCATACCTCCATACCTCAGCAGTAGGGTTGGGGTGTATTCCAGATCTCCATACCTCCAGCCAGTAGTCAGGGTTGGGGTGTATCCAGATCTCCATACCTCAGCCAGTAGGGTTGGGGTTGTATCCATACCTCCATACCTCCAGCCAGTAGGGATTGGGGTTGTATCCAGATCTCCATACCTCCAGCCAGTAGGGTTGGGGTTGTATCCAGATCTCCATACCTCCAGCCAGTAGGGTTGGGGTTGTATCCAGATCTCCATACCGTTCATACCTCCATACCTCCATACCTCCATACCTCCAGCCAGTAGGGTTGGGGTTGTATCCAGATCTCCATACCTCCAGCCAGTAGGGTTGTGGTTGTATCCAGATCTCCATACCTCCAGCCAGTAGGGTTGGGTTGTATCCAGATCTCCATACCTCCAGCCAGTAGGGTTGGGGTTGTATCCAGATCTCCATACCTCCAGCCAGTAGGGTTGGGGTTGTATCCAGATCTCCATACCCTCCATACCTTCATACCTTCCATACCTCCAGCCAGTAGGGTTGGGGTTGTATCCAGATCTTCCATACCTCCATACCTCCAGCCAGTAGGGTTGGGGTTGTATCCCAGATCTCCATATCTCCATACCTCCATACTGTTCACGAACCCGGTGCGAGAAAACAGTCACTAATAATTGTCAGAACCCAGAAGATGAGGCAGACACAGCAGTACTAGAGATGGTGGTTAATAAAGAACAAAATCCTCAGGCAAAGAAACTAAATCCACAATGTCCCAAAAATAAAGCCAAGAGGCACAAAGAGGAAAACCTCCAAAAAAACAAAGAAACTCCACAAAGTGGTAAAAATCCCACCAGAGGAAAATATCCATATAACACAAGGCTTGGGCTGGGGCTGGGGTGCTAACTTACAAACACTGAGCAAGGAACTGAGGGAACACACAGGTTTAAATACTAACAAGGGAATGACCTACAGGTTGCAAACAATAATTAGATCAAGAAAAAACAAAAAGGTACAAAAAAAGGGTGCAATGGGGACATCTAGTGACCAAAACCCGAACAGTCATGGCCAAAAACCTGACAGAATCCCCCTCCTAGGAACGGCTCCCTGACGTTCCTACCAGCCTTTCTCAGGGTGGAGGGCCCTGAACTTGACGAATGAGGTCAGGGTCCAGTATTGTCCTTGGCAGGAACCCAGGAGCGCTCCTCGGGACCGTAGCCTTCCCAGTCCACCAGATACTGCCAGGACCGCTGCACCCGGCGGGAATCCAGTATCCGGTGGACGGTATAAGCCGACGTGTGGCCACCGATGACACGGGGCGGGAGGGGGAGGTCTGCCTGCCGGAATAAGGGAGAAAAAAACAACAGGTTTTAATTAAAGAAATTGTGAAATGTTGGATTGATCTTAAGGGATCTGGGTAAGTGCAGGGGAAAAAGTAACGGGAATTGACTCTCCTGGCAATCTAAAGGGACCCGATGAACCTCTGGGACAGCTTGCGAGACTCCACCCGTAACGGTAGGGTTCTTAGTTGAGAGCCATACCTCTGGCTGGGTACAGGGTAGGACCGGGACGGCAACCTCTGTTGGCTTCTGTCGTTGGTACTGCTGAGAGGAACGCAGAAGATTAAGAGACGTGCCTTCTTTCCACGTAAGCCGACCAGGCGTCTGATGAACCTCGAGGCTGAAGGCACTTGACTTCTGCCTCCTGGTCGGGAACAATAGAGGTTGCATAGCCAAACTGGACACTCATGCGGGGGACATACCAGTGGAGGAGGAGCACAAGTGTGTTGTGGCGCGTACTCGGCGCCCCAAAACAATGAAGGATGACCAAGTGGACGGGTTGTTGGAAACCATGCATCTGAGGGTGGTTTCCAGCTCCTGATTCATCCTCTCAGTTTGGCCATTGGGACTCCGGATTGGGTTACCCGGAAGAAAACTGGCCGTGGCCCCTATGAGTGGCAGAAGGCCTTCCAAAACCTTGAGACCTGCGAACTGGGGGACCTCTGGTCAGGAAAACCATATCTTGCGGGATCTCCAAGACTCGGAACAACCTGGTTAATCACCAAAAGCTCAGCTGTTTTCCTTGGCAAGAAGCAGTGTGGTAATTTGGTCAAGGCAAACCAAAACCTAGGCCGAATTAGAAAACCTTGTCGATGATGACTAGGCATCGTAAGTATTACTCATGGGACGGAGGTAAGCCAGTAAATAATAAAGTCCAATGAGATATGAGGACCAGGGTCCGGTGGAGGAATAGATAGAGGCGATGAAGGAGTCCTTGAGGGGCGGAGGATGAGAAAGATTTGCCCTGGCCAGCACACGGAACAGGACTTGGATGGGAAAGTGGCAACGTCTTTCCTCATGGTGCGGCCACAGAAAACTTACGCTGGATGAACTCCAAGGTGCGGCCTATGCCCGGGGGTGACAGGTGAGGCGAGAGGAGGAAGTGGCCCCCACGAAGGACTTGGGACGTTGCTCGCCTTGGGAAAACAAAAACCGATTAGCAGGACCTCCACCAGGGCGCCCAGGTTTCGATGGCTTGAGCCTTGTTTCACGGTATCCTCCACTTGCACACGAGAATCGGAGCCACGATCTTAAGCGGCCGGAAGAGAAGGACAAGGGACAGGTCATGTCAGTATTTCTTCTCGAAATGGCAGGAGAGTAGATTCGTGACAAGGCGTCCGGTTGTTTGAGCATCTTCGACCCGGGGGTCATAGGTTGAGGATAAAACTGGAAATCGGGCTGAAGGGGGGGGAAAGAGGGACCATCGAGCTGATCTGGCGTGTCAAAACCGCTTCGCCTGCTTGGTATATATCTCAGATTCTTGTGGTGTTCCGTAAGCACTTGAAACGTTGAGAAGCCCCCGCGAGCCAGTGGCTCCATTCCTTCAATGCCATCTTAACCGCTAGGAGTCACGGTCCCCCACATCGTAAATCCTCTCGGCCGGGGTCAGGCAGGTAGAGAATCGAAGAAGAAGAAGGCGCAATGGATGAAGCTTCTTGTCTTAACCACTACTTGAGACAGGACAGCTCCAACCCCAACCTCTGATGCCAATCTGCGTCGTACCCTCCACCACAAAAAGGGTCCTCCGCCGTTGGTATTATATAGGTTCATGAATGTGAGCAGAGAGGATAGCTCTGCCTTGAAGTCCCTTTCCTTTGGGGGGAAGGCGTCGTCAGATTCCTCTTCCCACAGAAACAGAAACTTGTGTTTGCCACCCTTGGTTTACCGCCGAGAGAGGGGCTTGCCACCGAGCTTTGGAAGTTCTTGATGAACTTAGCGGTAAAAGTTGGTTGGAAGCCCAGGAAACGTTTGAACTTCTCATAAACGGACTTGGGGGTGGGCACACCAATACGCTAACGCCTTACCGTCTTGGGCGATGTCCATCTGGACTCGGTCCGGGTTCTACACTATAAATCACAGGAATTGTACTCGAGAGGAATGGAATTCACACTATCTCCGGCTTAACGTACAAATGGCTGTCTAGGAGGCGTTGAGATCACTTGTTTTCTGACCAACTTAGATGCTTAGTGTGTTTCTTGAAGGGGAGCTCGAAAAGATGAGGATGTCATCCAAGTACCCAAACACGCAAGATGTTTAAGGCAGTATCCCTAAGCCCACATCGTTTATGAGTCGCTTGGAAACACAGCCGGAGCTGTTGGTACAGGCCGAGGGGGCATCACGGAGTATTCGTAGTGACCAGTAGGCGTCGGTTTGAAAGCGGTTCTTCCACTCGTCCCCGGGTTTGAATTTGTCCTCACACCCCCCGCACAAGATTGGTATGCGTTCCGCAGGTCACGCCTTAGTGAAGACAAACTGCTTCCTGGAGCAGCTCAAAGGGTTGTGGCCATAAGAGGTAGCTGGGGGGTAGCGGTAACTGGACCGGTTATGGCATTGAGGTCCCCGCCCACCACCTATTTCCCCTGTAATCGATGCAAGGTCGTAATCCGCGCGTCTTTCTTGGCCACAAAGCAAAACCCTGCTCCTCCAGCGGCGAGGTTTTAGGTTTAGATGGACGCATGAGGCCTGCTGTCAGAGCGTCCTTGATGTCGTAGGTATCATAGCAGGCTCGTTCGGGAGCGAGAAAGGGAAAAAGAGATCCGACCCCTGTCGAAGGGCAAGGTCCGGGCAAACAGGTCGATTGTGCAATCGTAAGGTATATGGGGTGGTAGTTTGGTGGCCCTTGTTTGCTAAATACTGCAGTTTTTCGCGTTCATGTTAACACTCGGGGAACTCGGGGACAAGATCGATGGATTCTAGGGAGACTCGGAAAGGGAGAAACTCTGGGGACACTCGGGAAGATACACAATTGGCTCTTGGCACCGTGGGGACCCCACTGACTTGATAGTGCCCACAGACCAGTCGATTGTGAGGGTTATGGCTGTGAAGCCTAGGGAATAGCCAGGGACGAGAGGGAAGGAGGGAGGAGGAAACGCGGAACAGGCCGATCAGATGATGAAAGTTCATCACTTCCTTGTGTTGGGGGAAACTGAAAAATGTCTTAAGGGGGTGAGTAGTGGCCACGAGTGACAAAAGACCCAGATCCCAAAGGACTTCTATCCAACCGTAGTAACCTATGGGCGTCACTTAGAGAGATTCAGAAGGAACAGCATTATCCTTAGCCCAGATCTCATCCATGAAGTTACCCTGCGGCCAAGAGTCTACCAAGGCTGAATGAGTGGAAGAGTAGCGGAGATGAGAAACTCCGTGGTCGTCCCAGGAAAGGGTACAGGACATGAGGCAGGCGGGAGTTGGATTAGATGGGAGGAGGTGGAGGTTATGTTTCCAGTTACAGTTCCTCACAGGCCTGACACGGGAGAGGGAGAGTGCGTTTGACCTGGAGCCGGGGACACGTGGAGCGGATGGCCCACGGTTGCCGCAAATATAGACAGCATCGCTCCCTCATTCGGCGGTCTCTCTCAGCATGGGAGATGCGTCCAGCCTGCATGGGTTCTGTGGGGGGTGCAAGCGAGGAATTAAAGGTGGATGACTCGGAGTGGAAACCGATAGGACACTAGGGTGAACGGTCTATGCGTTTGTTCTCCTCTCTCTCAGGACGATGGCACTATGCGTGAAGCCAACTTGATATCGCGGACTCGAGGTTGTCCACGGTGGTTCCCGAAGATGGCCAGTTCATCTTGGATGGGTGTCAGAGAAAAGAACCTTCAAACAAAAAAACACATGTGAGCGCCTCGTCGTTCAAGCCACTTGCATGCTTGCCACAGTGTCGGGAAACTGATGGCCATTAGTCAGTCACGCTCCGCCGGACGCGTGGGGAGAGCAGGAGGCTGTTTGGCTGAGTCTTTTTCAGGGCCGTTAGGTTAGGGACCTTGAAACACTTCGCTTTGATTTCTTCAAGCAAAGGTAGAGTTAGCTGCCACAAGCAGGGGACTTTGGGCATCCCACACAGTCAGTAGCCCAGGCTAAGAGCCTTTTCCGACAGCAGTGTGATGATATATGTTATCTTGGAACCCCCATCGTTCGCTCGTTCCCCACTCCTCGTTTCACGGTCGGTGGGAAAACGACGGATGGTTTGCAGTCATCAAAGGAGGAGAGAAATTGAGGTGATAGTGGTTTGGGTTTGTTGGTGGTTCCTTTCGGGTTTTTTTTTGAAAAACCCCTTAACAAACACTTGGTACCCATGAGAGAACAGCTTTGAAGGAGAGGCGGCAGACGAGGTTCCGCCAGGGGATTGGGGGATTAACTGCCAGGAGCCCTTGAATCGATGAACTCGACTGAGCAAGACGCGGGTGCCGGGGGAAAGTCGATCCGATAATCTGGCGTTTATGGAACGTCAGCATCTATGACAGAAGTTGAGAGTATGTCCTAAGCCATTAAGCCCTCTTGCGGAACCAGAGCAAGCTCGTCTGGGCGTTTTGGGACAGTCCCTACAATGGTGGGACCAGCATGGAAAAAAAAAAAAAAATCCTGGGTACTTGCTGCTCTGGGGCTTCATAATAATGGGTAACAGTGTGTTCTGTCACGACCCGGTGCGAGGAAACCAGGTCCACTAATAAGTGTCAGATACCCAGAAGGATGGAGGCAGACACTCCAGCAGTACTAGAGATTGGTGGTTTAAATAAAGAAAACAAAATCCTTCAGGCAACAGAAAAAAAAATCCACAATGTCCACAAAAATAAAAGCCCAAGAGGCACACAAAGATGGAAACTCCAAAAAAAAAAAAAACTAAAGAACTCCACCAAAGTGGGTTTTAAATATTTTTAAAAATCCACCAGAGGAATGAATATCTCATATAACACAAGGCTTGGGCTGGGGGTGTCGAGGTTTGCTAACTTACAAAACAGCTGAACAAGGAAAGTGAGGATAAACACACAGGGTTTAAATACTAAAAAAGGGAATGACCCTACAGGTTGCAAACAATAATTAGATCAAGAAAATAACAACAAATGGTACAAAAAAAGGTGCAATGGGGTGACAGTCTAGTGGACAACAAAAACACGAACCACCCCAGTCCATGGGCAAAAACCGGACACATACCTCCATACCTCCAGACCTCCATGTTACCGCGCACTTACCTCCAATACCTACCATACTCTCCATACGTCCATACCTCCATACCTTCCCATACCTCCATACCTCCATTTACCGTGCCCTGTGCCATCCCGGGATTATTAATTAGGGTATTACCGGTGTGCACCACAACCAAAACGTAATAATTTGTTTATGAAATATCCTAAAGTTGTCGAGAAACTGCTGCCTGCTAGGAAGCGAACTGCTTCCTGCAGTGTAGGAAACTGCTTCCTGCTAGTGTAGGACCTGCCTTCATGCTAGTGTATAGGGACCCGCTTTCCTGCTAGGCTGTTAGGACCTGCTTCCTGCTAGTGTAGATGTATATTACTGTTATAGCAGAGAGAAGGTCAGTGGCTCTTTTAGAATATTTATATAATGCGTTTGGAGGATGGTCATTCAAATCACCCGCAGGGTTGTTATCTTCAGCTGTTCAGAAATGCAGAGATCATACAACGCCGTGTTTTATTTTTTTTTTTTAGAGAGGGTCCAAAAACCGCAATGTATCATGGTGTTTTGAAATTTGTGACTGACTGACGGAATCTACAAATGATAATGAGTGGTTACGTTATGATGCATAGCGTGATGTGTAGATCCAGTCAGTCAGCAGTTTGCCCATGATGGGTCCATCATTCAGAGGAGGGTACGAAGATGTTGGAAAGGTGAAAGGCGAGGGGGGAGAGGGAGCAGCATTCTACGTTAGAAGAAGAACCCTCACAAATGGTGGATAAATAACACACTACTGGGCCAGAAGGTGATCTTTGATCCTACTTCCTCGTAGTGTTTAAAAAATCTGTATTCCATAGGCACCGGCCGTCCGTTCTTCTGTTCCTGTTTCTGACGCGAGAGTACACGGAGCTCAACGCAACATGGGGAAAATGTCTAATCAGAGACACCCCCCCCGGCCCCTCACCCTCACCTCCCATCCTCTCTCAATCCCTCTCCTACCCTACCCCTCCCCATCCCTCCCTCCCTTCCCTCCCCTCCTGCTCCCCTCCCCCCCTTTCCCCTCTCCCTCCCATTCATGTCTCTTCCCCATCCAGGGGCCCCCCCTCAGCTCCCCGCTCCATTGTAAAAACCACACAAACGACCCACATGGTAACTTTAAGAGTGTTCGGAACCTTGTAGAACACGGTTGGCCGTGGAGACCTGAACCTACAGCGTGGGGGGGCGCCCGTGTTAGGAGAACTCCCCTCAGAGGGCGTGTCTTCCCTGTGAAGAGGGCGTTTGGCCTATCACCCCACAACAGCACGGCCTATCACAGCGAAGGGTGAGTCATCTGCGGGGCTCCTCCACTACACCTCTGACACCGTCACGGTCCAATTCACGAGTAACGGCTGCTCACAGCTCAGCCTATCAGGAAACCCTCCGTGGGAAAGGGGTTAATGTCACCACCAGCCGAGAGGGGAGGAGGAAGACACACTACAAACACAACACCACAGGGCACACTAGACAAACTAGGATACACAACCTAGTACACACGACACACACACGGAAGACACACAGAGACCACAAGGAGAATACACAAGTAGACACACCACAAACACACCGTACACACATTATAGACACCAGGATTACAACCACCAGGATACACACATTGATTACAACACAGGAGACAAACAGGATGTACACACAGGGCACACGATTACCAACAGTAGACCCACAGCAGACCCACCAGAGACACACATTAATGCACACCAAGCACACAAGAGACAACACATTATACACACATTTGACACTTCATTACAACAGGAATACACACAGGATACAACACAGGTACACTATGACAACATTATACACACATGTAGACACCAGGGGACACGAGTCACCCAAACACACCCCCAGGATACAAACATTGATACACACATGAAACACACAGTCTTCACACTAGAAAGGAAAATACAACATGATACAACACATGATACACACCAATTTCATACACGAGACAGACATCGTACACACATTGAAAACACATGATACACACATTTCACAAATTTACACACCATTGGTACACACATTATACACACATTTACCAATCCACCCACATTAACACACAAAATTACACACTATTACGACCACACTATCCCACACTATACACACAGGATATACACAGGATTACACACTAAAATACACACATGGCACAGTTTACACACATTACACACAATTATACCACAATTCACATTATACACAACATTGATACACACATTGAACACACATTATACAACATGTCCACAATTATACACAATTATACAACATTATACACAAAATTTCACACTATACACACATTATACCACACATTATTACACCACATTATTACAAATACACACACACAGAAGACTTCTAAACCCACACATCTACAACTTAGAGATCTGATGTATAGATGTTATTAACTCTATCGCATGGATAATTCATTTTAGTATGTGTGTGGTGTGTGTGTGTGTGTGTGTGTGTGTGTGTGTCGTGGTGTTAGTGTGTGTGTGGTGTGTGGTGTGTGGTGTGTGGTGTGTCTTGTGCTCTGTTTGTGGTTGATGTGTGTGTTGTTGTGGTGTGGGTCTGGTCGTGTGTGGCTGTGTGTTGTGTGTGGGTGTGGTGTCTGTGTCTGCTGTCTGTGTCTGTGTCTGTGTCGGTCGGTGTGTGGGTGTGATGGTGGGGGGTTTTGTTGTGTGTGTAGGTCTGTGTGGGTTGTGTCTGTGTGTGTGTCGTGTGTGTCGTGTCTGTGTGTGTGTGTGTGTTGGGGGTGTGTGTGTGTGTGTGTGGTGTGTGTACGGGTTTTGTGTTTTTGTGTGTGTGTGTGTGTGTGTGTGTGTGTCTGTGTGGTGTGTGTGGTGTGGTGTGTGTGGTGTGTGTGTGTTGTGTGTGTGTGTGTGTGTGTGTGTGTGTTTGGTAGGGTGTGTGTTTGTGTGTTAGTGTGTGTGGGTGTGTGCGTGGTGTGTGTGTGTGTGCATGTGTTGTGTGGTCCCAGCTATAGTGACAGGTATAAGTTTGGGACCAAGGCATTCAGAGAACAGTCTGACCTCTACAGTGGAAAAAGTCCCAAACAACACACACCCAACCACTGTCCTGGAGTACCAGCTACGATACTGTCCCCAGGTACACACCCAACACTGTCCTGGAGTACCAGGCTACGATACTGTCCCACAACACACCCAACACTGTCCTGGAGTACCAGCTACGATACCTGTCCCCAGGTACCACCCCAACACTGTCCTGGGAGTACCAGCTACGATACTGTCCCCCAACAACACTGTCCACTGTCCTGGAGTACCAGCTACGATACTGTCCCCAACACACTACACTGTCCTGGAGTACCAGATACCCGGTACTGTCCCCAACACACTACACTGGTCCTGGAGTACCAGCTACGGTACTGTCCCCACACACACCCAAACACTGTCCTGGAGTACCAGCTACGGTAACTGTCCCCAGGTACAAACCCTACACTGTCCTGGAGTACCAGCTACGATACTGTCCCCAACACACACCCAACACTGTCCTGGAGTACCAGCTACGATACTGTCCCCAACACACTACACTGTCCTGGAGTACCAGCTACGATACTGTCCCCCTAACACCCCCCACCCACTGTCCTGGAATACCAGCTACGATACTGTCCCCAACACACACCCACACTGTCCTGGAGTACCAGCACGATTACTGTCCCCCACACACACTACACTGTCCTGGAGTACAAGTTTTCCTACGGATACTGTCCCAACCACACACTGTCCGGGACTGTCCTGGACATGTCCTGGAGTACCAGCTAGGGTGGTACTGTCCCCAAAACACACCTCACTGTCTGGTACCAGCTTTGACTGTCCCAAGTTACTAGGTACTGTCCCAAGTACCACTAACCCAACACCACCCAAGGGTCTGGAGTACCAGCTACGGTTAGGACAAACACTACACTTAACTGGAGTACCCTACCACTCGTCCCCAGGACACACCCAGCTCCAGGAGTAACAGCTACTGTCCCCAACACACACCCAACAGCACTGTCCTGGTAGTACCCGCTACGATTACTGTCCCCAACACATGGTTACACTGTCCTGGTAAGACCAGATACGATCTGTGACCACACTTAGTCCCCAACCAGAACACTACCCAAACATACCTGTCCTCCAGAGTACCAGTGTCGATTACCTGTCCCCAACCACCCCACCCACCACTGTCCGGAGTACCAGTAAACATACTGTCCCAACACCAACACGGTCCTGGCCTGGAGTACCAGCTACGATACTGTCCCCAACCACACTACACTGTCCTGGAATACAGTTTACCAAAGCTGTACTGGAGGAACGAACTGTCCCCCAAACCACACACCCAACACTGTCCTGGATTACCAGAGTACGTACGTGTCCCCAGGTACAACACCCAACACTGTCCATGGACAACCCCAAGGTATGTAACCACCCAACACCTACTGGTTAGAGCCGCTACGATACTTCCCCAAACACACTACACTTCCTGGAGTAACCAGCTACGATACTGTCCTCCACAACTGTCCACCCAAAACCCCGTCTGACCCAACAGTACAGCTACGGTTACTGTCCATAAAAAAACCCAACACACACCCAAACACTTCCAACTGTCCCCAGATACACACCCAACCTGTCCCTGGAGCAGAGACGATACTGTCTCCAGGTACACACTACCACTGTCCTGGAAGTACCAGCTACGATACTGTCACCAACACACTACACTGTCCTGTGAGTTAATAAAGGCTTTTCGAAAAGAGCTCTGAAAAAACTCAAATGCTCCCTTAAGTCTTGTAGAGTTCTAGACATCTGTCTTGGGGGCGGCGGGGGGGGGAGTTCGGGTGGGGCATCTCTCTATGGTTCTCGAGGGTTTATTTAAGCGCTCATATAGGAGCTTGTCTTTTTAGTGTTCGTGAAGACTTAATCTCCCTCCTCTCATCTTTCATCTTTCTCTCGAGTGTAATACGTCTCTAATTCATCTCTCTTAGAGGCCAAAGCCGTTTCTTGATCGGCTCCTCACCAAAAGTTTTCAGTATGAGGTAGGATCGCCCCCTTTACCCCGGGGGCCTCCGTCTACTCTGGTCTCGTGACAAAAACACAGCTTTAGCCTCTGTCATGTTTCACAACCGCAGTGCTCCCTCCTCTCTCTCGCAGATGCAGTGGCTTTTGAGAACGCATCCAAATGCAAAAAAAATGAGATATCTCATCATATGATCAATCTAAAGTTTGAAATTGTACTTGACTGATCTCATGGTATTCGCTTATTAGTTACTTAGATTGTTTCGATCTCAGTCAATCTGCGGTTTTAGAAAAGATCCCGTGTCTTCTCCTCGCTGTCATATAAAAAAACCAGAGAAAAAAGAGCCAATAGTCTTGAGAGCTCTGATCGCAAGCCAGTATACACTTCCTCAAAATAGTCCGAATTAATCTAACTCTAGATAATATTTAAGAAATCCCTGTCCATTAATTTTGACGGTTTTTTTGCAGAGGAAATATTAGTGTTTTCAGCATTGCAGTTTGCAGTGAAGGAATGTCTCTGCATGGCAAAAATAACTAGTGAATGACAACAAACACTTAACTGTAGAATCCCTACTGTTGGCCAATGACCAAGTAAGGGGTGTAACGATCTTGTCTACCGAAAATTCGGCTTGCCTTGAGGGGAGAAAACCAAAATGTTTCTGGACGAACAGACCAGCCAGAAAAAAAAAAAAAAAAAAAACAAAAAAACAAAATCGGCACAAAATGTTGCACAAACTGTTTCCAAGAACTGTTTGGATGGTAGGAAAGCATGCGGAGAACCTCTTATCCAGCGCCACTCCAAAG
The DNA here is from genome assembly GCA_036851935.1 of Coregonus suidteri. NCBI lineage: Eukaryota > Metazoa > Chordata > Actinopteri > Salmoniformes > Salmonidae > Coregonus > Coregonus suidteri. The sequence goes on along the minus strand of JAGTTL010000195.1, from coordinate 21,098 downwards.
GGCATGCCTTTAAGCAGCCGAACTAAACTGTGTGTGTGTTGTGAGACTCACTCACTCTCTCCTCTCTTCTCTCTCCCTCTCTCCCTCTCTCTCTCTGCTCTCTCTCTCTCTACTCTGTCTCTATCCTCCCCTCTCTCTCTCTCCTCTGCTCTCTGTCTGTCTCTGTCTCTCTCCTGTCTCTCTCTCTCTGTCTCTCTGTCTCTCTCTCTCTCTTCTTTCTTCTCTCCTTCTCTCTCTCTCTCTCTCTCTCTCTCCCCTTCTCCTCTCTGGTCTCTGTCTTCCTCTCCCTCTCTCTCCCTGTCTCTCTCTTCCTCTCTCTTTTCTCTCTCCTCTCTCTCTCTCTCTTCTCTCTCTCTCTCTCTCTCCTCTCTCTCTTCTCTCTCTCTCTCTCTCTCTTTTTTTTTCTCTCTCTCTCTCTCTCCTCTCTTCTCCTCTCCTCTCTCTCTCTTCTCTCCTCTCTCTCTCTCTCTCTCTCTCTCTCCTCTCCCCTCTCCTCCGCCTCCCTCCCTCTCTCCCTCTCTCCCTCAGTTCTCCTCCCTCCCTCCCTTCCCTCCCTCCCGCACCCTCCCTCCCTCTCTCCCTCTCATGCCTCCTCCCTCCCTCCCTCCCTCCCTCCCCCCTCCCTCCCTCTCCCTCCCCTCTCCCTCCTCTCTCTCTCCTCTCTCTCTCTCAATCTCTCTCTCTCCTCACCTCCCTACCTCCCTCTCCCTCTCCCTCTCCCCTCTCCCTCCCTCCCTCTCACTCTCACTAGGACGGTCCAGAGTCTGGTTCAGTGGCAGTATGGTAACCAGCCTGATCAGTAGTGTTGTGGTCAGGAACCTCCAGAGGTCCATTAGTTACCAGGTGCAGGTCCCAGAAGTCAGTAAACCATGGCTGGATACAGCAACTTCTCCCCCAGTCTCTCAACGTTCACCACCCTGCCTGACAGTCCTGAGACTACCCACACCCAGGGCTTCTAATGAGGCCTACTCCGGGACACCCTATGGCACTAATCCCTACAACACCCAGGCTTCTACTGCCCCCCCCCCCCCCCCCCCCCCCCCTCCTACTACACTACTTAACTTCCAGGCTTCTACTGAGGCAACTACCGGCCCTATGACACTACTCCTACACACCCAGGCTACTTCTACTGAGGCCTACTCCGGCCCTATGCACTAACTCCTACACACCCAGGCTTCTACTGAGGCCTACTCCGGCCCTATGCACTAACTCCTACACACCCAGGCTTCTACTGAGGCCTACTCTGGCCCTATGCACTAACTCCTACACACCCAGGCTTCTACTGAGGCCTACTCCGGCCCTATACACTAACTCCTACACACCCAGGCTTCTACTGAGGCCTACTCTGGCCCCTATACCACTAACTCCTACACACCCCAGGCTTCTACTGAGGCCTACTCCGGCCCTATACACTAACTCCTACACACCCAGGCTTCTACTGAGGCCTACTCCGGCCCTATGCACTAACTCCTACACACCCAGGCTTCTACTGAGGCCTAACCCCTGACCCGGTTTTAATTGCCTCTGTCTCTAAATATTCTCTCTCTCATCCCTCCATTGCTCTCTCTCTCTCTCTCTCTCTCTCTCTCTCTCTCTTCTCTCTCTCTCTCTCTCTCTCTCTCTCTCTCTCTCTATCTCTCTCTCTCTCTCTCTCTCTCTGCCTCTCTCTCTCTCTTCTCTCTCTCTCTCTCTCTCTCTCTCTCTCTCTCTCTCTCTTGCTCTCTCTCTCTCTCTCTCTCGCCTCTTCCATCTCTCTCGCTCTCTCTTCCATCTCTCTCTCTCTCTTCATCTCTCTCTCTCTTTCATCTCTCTCTCTCTCTCTCTTTCTCTCTCTCGCTCTCTTTCAATCTCTCGCTCTCATCCTCTCTCTCTCTCTCTCTCTCTCTCTCTCTCTCTCTCTCTCTCTCTCTCTCTCTTTCCATCTCTCTCTCTCTCTCTCTCTCTCTCTCTCTCTCTCTCTTCTCTCTCTCTCTCTCTCTCTCTCTCTCTCTCTCTCTCTCTCTCTCTCTCTCTCTCTCTCTTTCCATCTATCTTCCATCTCTCTCTCTCTCTCTCTCTCTCTCTCTCTCGTCTCTCTCTCTCTCTCTCTCTCTCTCTCTCTTCCTCTCTCTCTCTCTCTCTCCTCTCCATCTCTCTCTCTCTCTCTCTCTCTCTCTATCTCCATCTCTATCTCCAGAAGGAGAGGCCCACTCTCAGCTGATGGTGACAGGCGTTCTGGTTGCCTTGGGGATACTCCTCCTTATTACTGTGGTGATTACTGCTGGATACTGCTATTGGTAAGAGGGGGAGGGAGGGGGAGGGGAGGGGAGGGGAGGAGGAGGGAGGAGGAGAGGAGAGGAGAGGGAGGGAGGAGAGGGGAGTGAGAGGGCAGGGAGAGGGTGGAGAGATAGACAGGGTGTCGGTAAACACCCGGTTAGAAAGGCAAAGAGAGAGAGAGGAGTGTGTGTGTGTGTGTGTGTGTGTGTGTGTGTGTGTGTCTGTGTGTGTGTGTGTGTGTGTGTGTGTGTGTGTGTGTGACAGGATACACCCACCTAGGTCTCTCTCTACAGGACGGTAGAACAATAGTCCTGACCTCAGGATCACAGACACACACACACTCCGTGCCAAAAGTACAGGGTGGACCCCTGTCTATTTTAGGATGCCAGATAGGGTTAGGGTAGGATAGGGTTAGGGTTAGGGTTAGGGTTAGGGTTTAGGGTAGGGTTAGGGTAGGAGTATGAGAGGAGAAGATGACGGAGAGCAGAGAACAGAGAGAAAAAATGAGAGAAAAGAGAGAGAAGAGCAGATAGAAAGGAAAGAAAGACAGAGAGATGGACAGACATGATCTCAGTCTGAAACAGGAGACCGAGAGATGGAGCCTTTGGCAGTGAGATGGACAGACATGATCTCAGTCTGAAACAGGAGACAGAGAGATGGAGCCTTTGGCAGTGAGATGGACAGACATGATCTCAGTCTGAAACAGGAGACAGAGAGATGGAGCCTTTGGCAGTGAGATGGACAGACATGATCTCAGTCTGAAACAGGAGACCGAGAGAAGGAAAGAAAGACAGAGAGATGGACAGACATGATCTCAGTCTGAAACAGGAGACAGAGAGATGGAGAGATACAGGAGGAGAGGAGGGAGGAGAGGGGGACATGAGACATGAGTTTTTAATAACATCTTGGAGCTTTGGAGGAGAGAGATAAACAGGAGGGGAAAGAGACAGATGGAAGGAGACCCCAGGGGAAGAGTTAAGAGAGGGGGAAGAGGAGGGGGGGTGAGAAGAGAGGGGGAAGAGGAGGGGGGTGAGAAGAGAGAGGGAAGATGAGGGGGGGTGAGAAGAGAGAGGGAAGAGGGGGGGGGGGGTGAGAAGAGAGAGGGAAGATGAGGGGGGGGGTGAGAAGAGAGAGGGAGTGTATGGTTCTCTCCTGACACACATGGAATTCTGGGATGTTCTGAGTCAAAATGTAAATCAGTTTCTCTAATCCCTTCTTCCTGTCCCCCCCTCGCTCTCTCCCCCCCTCGCTCTCTCCCTCCTCTCTCTCTCTACCCCCTCGCTCTTTCTACCTCCCCCCCTCACTCCCCCCTCGCTCTCTCTCCCTTCTTCCTGTCCCCCCCCTCGCTCCCCCCCCCCTCGCTCTCTCTCCCTCCTCTCTCTCTCTACCCCCGCGCTCTTCTCCCTCCTCCCCCCTCCTCTTCTACCTCCCCCCTCACTCCCCCCATCGCTCTCTCTCCCTCTTCTCTCTCCCTCTTCTCTCTCCCTCCCCCCCCCCCCCTCGCTCTCTCTCCCTCTTCTCTCTCCCTCTTCTCTCCCTCCTCTCTCTCCCTCCTCTCCCCCCCCTCGCTCTCTCTCTCCCCCTATCACTTTATTTTTGTTTATCTCTCTCTCCTCAGTAAACACCTGTGTGTGAAGGATATAGAGATGAACGATCAGAGTGGACAGTACCTGATGAGACAGAGTGAGTAGTACACAACACTACAACACTACTACCTACATACTTAATATAGTACACAACACTACAACACTACTACCTACATACTTACTATAGTACACAACACTACTACCTACATACTTACTATAGAAACACAACACTACAACACTACAAACACTACTACCTACATACTTACTATAGTACACAACACTACAACACTACTACCTACATACTTAATATAGTACACAACACTACAACACTACTACCTACATACTTAATATAGTACACAACACTACTACCTACATACTTATTATAGTACACAACACTACAACACTACTACCTACATACTTAATATAGTACACAACACTACAACACTACTACCTACATACTTACTATAGTACACAACACTACAACACTACTACCTACATACTTACTATAGTACACAACACTACTACCTACATACTTACTATAGTACACAACACTACAACACTACTACCTACATACTTACTATAGTACACAACACTACAACACTACAAACACTACTACCTACATACTTACTATAGTACACAACACTACAACACTACTACCTACATACTTAATATAGTACACAACACTACTACCTACATACTTAATATAGTACACAACACTACTACCTACATACTTAATATAGTACACAACACTACAACACTACTACCTACATACTTAATATAGTACACAACACTACTACCTACATACTTAATATAGTACACAACACTACAACACTACTACCTACATACTTACTATAGTACACAACACTACAACACTACTACCTACATACTTAATATAGTACACAACACTACTACCTACATACTTACTATAGTACACAACACTACTACCTACATACTTATTATAGTACACAACACTACAACACTACTACCTAAATACGTACTATAGTACACAACACTACAACACTACTACCTACATACTTAATATAGTACACAACAACACTAGATACCTACATACTTACTATAGTACTTAGGGGTGTAACGATTCGTATTTTTTAACAACGATTCGATTAGTATCACGATTCGTAGTTGTCGATACGATTCAAGGACGATATTGGTTCATTTAGAACGATACGATCCGAAACGATTCAGTGACTTGAAATCGATTCAGTAACCTTTTAGCCAAAAAATTCAACCAGTGTGACTGAAATAAATACCTGGTAACCAGTTGCATTTTAATGGCTGGCAATAGTCTTGCTATTTTTAACAGTGTTTCATGCCTCCATGCAGACCATCTGATATTTATGAAACTTACCCATACCTACGTTGACAGCAGCCCCGTCTGTGCAACTTTGTTGTCCAGTACATCCAAGCCTGGTCCTGGAAAAGTCTCACAAGTCCGTCTGTTATGGCCTGTGCGAGTCACCGGTCACACACCATCATTCAATCAGTCCAATAAAGTCATCGAAGTAAACTCTCCGTGCTGGACACAATGTAAACTATTTCCTACTCAGTTTTGTGATGTCCTCAGATCCATCAAAAAGCATTCAGTAAAGGAACAAACATCCTCAGAATAGGAAGACATGGGACGTGCGTGTTTAGCTTTATGGAAAGAGAAAAAATATTTAAACAGAGCTTGCCTCTGTTCTTCATTCAGCTTGTCTCGCTATCTGGCAAGTGGGCGACTGGACATTTATTCTCGGCTAGCTTTTAGCAATGGCTTGCGCCAACGTGTGCTCCATTGCTGATTTTCATGTTTGTCAAATAAAGGATGGTTGAAATCTTTGAGCCTTAACAAATGCACCCGTTTGTCTGCTAGATGTGGATTCAAAGCGGCAAATACTTGCACCACAAATTTCTTCGGCTACGGCTCCAGTTGGCGTTTCTTTGTAGGTGGCGAAACGCCAAAAAGGCTGCTTAATGTCTGTTGCTTTTGGACATCCTGACAGTAGTTGACAAGCAACATGTCATGTGTAAGTTAGATGAGAAGATCGGTCAAGTACGCAAAAGGCGCGTAGTAAACAGAGCGCGCTTGCGTATCTGCGTACCAGTTATGTGCACCCCTGCATATAAAGTCTGACGTGCTAAATCCAATGGGTTATTCCTACACGATTACAATCGATTAGTACATTTTAAAACGATATTAGATCGATATATGTTGTCCAAAAGGCCAACTCGCAGCGCACAGACGATGTAGTTGAATCATATGAATATAAATCGATACATCGATGTAGTCGTTAATCGTTCCACCCCTATATAGTACACAACAACACCTACCACATACTTACTATAGTACACAACACTAGTAACTACTACCCATACTTATTATAGTACACAACACTACAACACTAAAAACAACATACTTTACTATAGTACACAACAACACTAACTACAATACTTTACTTAGTACACAACAACACTATACCTACATTACTTATTATAGTACACAACACTACAACACTACTACCTACATACTTATTATAGTACACAACACTACAACACTACTACCTACATACTTATTATAGTACACAACACTACAACACTACTACCTACATACTTACTATAGTACACAACAACACTACTAAACATACTTACTATAGTACACACAAAACCATACCATACATACTTATTATAGTACACAAACACTACAACCATACTACCTACATACGGGATATAGTACACAACACTACAACAATACTACCTACATATTATATATAGTACACAACACACAACAACTACCTACATACTTACTATAGTACAAACAACACTACTACCACATACTTACTATAGTAAAAAACAAAACTACTACCTACATACTATTATACACAACACACTACAACACACTACCTACATTAATTATTATAGTAACAACACTACAACAACCTACTACCTAAATACTTACTATAGTAAAAAAAAACAACAACTACCTACATACTTACTATAGTACACAACAACACTACTACTACATACAATATTATAGTACACAAACACAACTACCTAACTTACTATAGAACACAACACTACACCACTACTACCTAAATAACTAAGTACAACACGACTACCTACATACTACTATAGAACACAACACTACAAACACTACTACCTACATACTTACTATAGTACAAAAAACACTACTATACACATAAAAATAGTAAACAAACACTACAAACAATACCTACCAAAACCCTTATAAACACAACAGTAAACACTACTAAAAAACAAATTAATAGTACAAAAACTACAACACTACTACCTACATACTTACTATAGTACACAACAAACAACACCTAAAATACTAAAACTATAGTACACAAAAAACTACTACCTACATACTTATTATAGTAACACAACACTAAACTACTACACTACAAACTTACTTTAGAGTACACAAAAACTACAACACTACTACCTACATAATTATTAGAGTACACAACAAAAAACAAATACCTACAAACTATTAAGTACACAACAAAAAAAACACCATACCTACATATTATAAAAGTACAACAACAAAACTATTAAAACATACTTACTATAGTACACAACAAACTACTACCTACATACTTACTATAGTACACAACACTACAACACTACTACCTAATACTTATTATAGTACAAAACACTAAAACACTACTAACAAACTTACTATAGTACACAACAACACTACTACTAAACATACTTACTATAGTACACAACAACACTACTACCTACATACTTATTATAGTACACAACAGTACAACACTACTACCTACATAAAAATTATAGTACACAACACTAACAAACTACTACCTACATACTTACTTATAAGTACACAAACAACACTAAAAAACTACATACTTATTAAGTAAATAAACAACAACAAAACCTACATACTTACTAAATAAACACAACAACACTACTACCTACATACTTATTACTAGTACACAACACTAAAAAACACTACTACCTACATACTTATTATAGTACAAAAGAACAACCCAAAAGTGCTACATAAACACATAGTACACAACAAACTATAGTACCACAACTATTATAGTACAAAAACAACTACAAAAATAAAAAAACAATTACTATAGTACACAACAACACTACCTAATACTTACTATAGTACACAACAAACACTACTACCTACAAAATAACACAACACTACTACCTACATACTTATATAGAACACAACACTACAACACTACTACCTACATACTTACTATAGTACAAAACACTAAAACACTACAACACTACTAAAATACTTAATATAGTAAAAAAACACTACTACCTACACAACTTAAAATAGTACACAACAAAATACCTACATACTTAATAATATAACACAACACTACAACACTACTACCTACATACTTAATAAGTACACACAACACTACTACCTACATACTTAATATAGAACACAATACTACAACACTACTACCTAAATACTTACTATAGTACACAACAACACTACTACCCTACATACTTACTATAGTACACAACAAACACTACTAACCTACATACTTACTATAGTAACAACAACACTACTACCTACAAATACTTATTATAGTACACAACACTACAACAACACTACACCTACATACTTATTATAGTACACAACAACACTAAAACACTACTACACTACATACTTACTATAGTACACAACAAACTACTACCTACATACTTATTATGGTACACAACACTACAAACACTACTACCTACATACTTACTATAGTACACAAAAAACACTACTACCTACATACTTACTATAGTACACAACAAACACTACTACCTACTACTTACTAAACAAAAACAAACTACTACCTACATACTTATTATAGTACAACACTACTACCTACATACTTACTATAGTTACAAACACTACTACTACTAATACTTACTATAGAACACAAACTACAAACTAGACCTACATACTTACTATACTTACACAACAAAACACTACTAAAAACTTACTATAGTACAAACACTACAACACTACTACCTAACTTACTATAGTACACAAACACTACAAAACTACCTACATACTTACTATAGTACACAACAACACACTACCTACATACTTACTATAGTACACAACAACACGACTACATACATACTTATTATATTACAAAAAAAAAACACTACATACATTTTACTATAGAAACAACACTAAAAGAACTACTACCTACATAAAATTAAGTAACAAACTACTAACTACATACTTACTATAGAACACAACACTACAACACTAACTAAAAAATAAACTTAAAATAGTAAAAAACACTACAAACTAAAACCTAATACTTACATAGTACACAACACTACTACCTAAATACTTTTAAATAGTACACAACACTAAAAAACTACCTAAAACTTACTATAGTACACAACACTACAACACTAACTACCTACAACTTACTTAGAAGTACACAAACTAAAACACTACTACCTACAAACTTACTATAGTACACTAAAACAATACTTACCTACATACTTACTATAGTACACAAACACTACAACACTACTAAATACATATACTATAGTACACAAGAACACTAAACCTACAACTTATTATAGTACACACAACACTACAACCAATACTACCTAAACTTACTATAGTACAACACAAAACTACTACCTACATCCTATAGTACACAAAAAACAATAAAAACCTACATACTTATTAAGTACACAACACTACTACCTACATACTTACTATAGAAAAAAAAACACTACACCACTACTACCTAAATACTTACTATAGTACACAACAAAACTACCTACAATCTTACTATAGAACACAACACTACAACACTACTAACCTACATACTTACTATAGTACACAACAACACTACTACCAAAATAATTACTAAAAACACAACAACAACTATTACCTACATACAACTATTATAGTAAAAACACTACAAAAACTACCTACATACTTACACAATAGTACACAACAACAACAATAACCTACTACATACTTACTATAGTACACAACAAACAAACTACCTACATACTTACTATAGTACAAAACAACACACTACCTACATACTTATATAGTACACAACACTACAACACTACTACCTACATACTTATTATAGTACACAACACTACAACACTACTACCTACAACTTACTAAACAAAAAACAAAAACTACTAAAACAAACCTAATATGGGTGTAAAAATTCGTAAAAAACAACGACAAAAATTTGTATCACAAAACAACACTATAAAAAACAATTCAAGGACGATATTGGTTCATTTAAAACGAAACGATCCAAAAAACAAAAATTCAAAACTTGAAAAACAATTCAAAAACCTTTAGCCAAAAATTCAACCAGTGTGACTGAAATAAAAAATGGTAACCAGTTGCATTTTAATGGCTGGCAATAGTCTTGATATTTTTAACAGTGTTTCATAACCCCATGCAGAAAAAAAAGTAAAACAAAACTTACCAAAAACAATCACAAGTCAACTGTTATGGCAAAAAACGGTTTCGGTCAGCACCCAAATCAATCAGTCAAAAAAATTCAGAAGTAAACTCTACAAAATCCAACAGACACAATGAAAAACTAAATGCTCATTTTAACAAAATGTCCACAAAAATCCATCAAAAAGCATTCAAAAAAAAAAAAAAAATCCTCAAAAAAAAAGGAACAAAACAAACCAAAAAAAGTTGTTTAAAACCACTAAAAAAAGAGAAAAACACTAAACAAAAAAAAACCGCTGTTCTTCATTCTAGCTTGTCTCGGCGACACTAACAAAAATTCCTCGGCTAGCAAAACAATGGCTTGCGCCACACAAAACTTATAACTTAAAACTCAAAAAAAAATGTTTGTCAAAAAAATGGGTAAAAAAAAATAAAAAGCATGTAAACAAAAATGCACCTGTTTTTGTCTTCCTAGATGTGGATTTTGGAGCGGCAAATCCCTTGCACCACAAAAAAGTGCGCTCATCATTAGCTTCAAGCCACTTTTCCGAAAAAAAAATTTCTTCGGCTCTGGCTCCAATTTGGCGTTTCTTTGTATATGGCGAAAACAAAAAAAATCTGCTTATACCAACAAACTTTTTGGAAAATCCCTGACAAAAAACAAAACAAGCAACATGTCAATGTGTAAAAGATGAAAAAAAACGGTCAAAAACAACGCAAAAAAAAGTAGTAACACAAAAAATTACGCATTCCTGATTTTTTCGCGCTTGCTAAAAAAACAAAAACC
>JAGTTL010000195.1:0-5000 GCA_036851935.1 Coregonus suidteri | reverse complement strand
CTACTCACATAGGGTGCTGATGTGGGGTAGGCTGAGGGAGGGAGGGAGGGAGTGACTGAGTTCATCTTAAACTTCTCACTTTCGACACGTTTCCTTAGCTGAGGATGTGGGAGGAATGGATCTGTCCTGACTTTGTATCTATTTAATCAATCATTGATATCCCCCCTCCCCCCCCCCCCCTCTTCCTCCTCCTCCGTATTAAACTTTATGTGTGTGTGTTCCGCAGTTTTATCTTGCTGTGTGAATGTTGTGTGGGTATAGCGTCTTATGGAAAATACGACGATATGTAACCATTAAGGCCCAAGGAGGTGTGGCATATGGGCCAACTGTACCACGGCTGCTGGCTACTTCTCAGGCGCTGTTACGCAATGCAGAGTATACAGCCTGGAACTCTGCCTTTGCCGTGTGTATATTTGTGTATTTCCCACAATACCTGAGGTGCGTTTATTGTATTATAAACTGTGTCCCATTGTAATTGAGCAGATTAAAAATAAATGTTTTGTGTCCATTACCGTGGTATAACGTCATCTGATATACCAGCTGTCTAGCTAATCAGCATTCAGGTCTCAATTAACCCAGTTTATATCATATCATGTTTTTAATCGTTATTCCGGAACATGTATGACCCTAAAACTGTGTGTCTTTTGTGTGGTGTTTGTCTGCCGGTTCTTTTCCTGTGTCACTTCTTCCCTCCCTGTCTACCTGTGTAATCCCTGTGTCTCGCCCCTCCTGTCTGTCTTCCACTCCCTCCCTCCCTCCCTCCCCTCCCCTACCCGAACCCCCATCTCCCCCCTCCCTACTCCCCCTCCATCCCTCCCCCCTCCCCCCCCTTACCCCCCCCTCCCCCTGTCGCCCCCCCTACCTCCCCCCCTCCCCACTACCCCTCCTGTCTCAGGTATGAAGTAACTATCAAAGATGAGGCTACTGTACCGGTACCTGGCACTACTGTTTAACATCCTAGTCACACTCTCACTGGTATTAAAGTGGTCTGACTTCGGCCTGCTGTCACATTCACTTTCAGGAGAGACTCCTCAGACCCCACATACCTACTCCACTGGTACATATACTCTGTAAAGACTACCCCTAATCTACCCCCTTGTACACTACTAACCTACTCTACGGATCCTCCTACTACCCCTAACTACCTACTTCTACCCTCTAACTACCCCTACTTACTACCTACTAACTAACTTCTTACCTTGACTGACTACTACCCTACCTACCCTCTTACTAACCCCCCTACCCTCTAAACTTACCCACCTACATAACCCTCTAACTACTGAAAACTAAACCTTCTAACTACCCCTACCTACCCTCTAACTACTACACCTACCTACCCTCTAACTACCTACTAGGTACCTACCCTTACTATTTAAAACTACTACCCTACTTACCTACTAACTACCCCACCTACCCTCTAACTTACTAACCTACCCTCTACCCCTAAAACTTTACTACACTACTTCTCTAACTAACTATACTCACCTACTACCCTCTTACTCCTACCTACCCTGGTAACTACTCCTACTTAAAACTCTAACTACCTACCTACCCTCTAACTACCCACTTCTACTACCTCTAACTACCCTAACCTACCTCTACTACTACCCCTACTACCCCTCTAACAAAACTTTTACTCCCTACCTATCTACTACTACTACCTATACCTACCCTACTAAACTACTCTACTTACTCTACTTACTACTACCTACCCTCTAACTACCCCTCACCTACTACTACTAACTACCCACGGAACCTAACCCTCTACTACCCTACCTACTACTAACCTACCCTACTACCTATCTAACTACTTACTACCTACCTACCCTCTAACTACCTACCTACCCTCTAACTACCCCTACCTACCCTCTAACAACTCCCTACCCTCTAACTACCCCTACTACTCCTAACTACCCCCACCTACCCTCTCCTACAACTACCCCTACCTACCTCTAACTACCCCTACCTACCCTCTAACTACTCAGAGCTACCTACCCTCTACTACCCTTACCTACCTTCTAACTACTTCCTACGGAACCCTCCTACCTACCTCTACCTACCTAAAAACTAACCTTACCTACCCTCTAACCTACCCTACCTAACCTCCTCCTACACTACCTAATACCTACCTACTCCTACCTACCTACCTAACTACCCTACCTCCTCTTCTACTACCCCTACCTACCCTCTACCTACCCCTACCTACCCTCTAACTACCCCTACCTACCCTCTAACTACCCCTACCTACCCTCTAACTACCCCTACTACCCTCTAACTACCTACCTACCTACCCTCTAACCTACCCTACCTACCCTTCCTTACCCCTAACCTACTCCTACCTACCCTCTAACTACTCCCTCTAACCTACCCTCTCCTACCCTACCTAAACTACCCTACCCTCTAACTACCCACTCTACTACCCTCTAACTACCCCTACCTACCCTCTAACTACCCCTACCTACCCTCTAACTACCCTACCTACCCTCTAACTACCCCCTACCTACCCTCTAACTACCCCCACCTACCCTCTAACTACCCTACCTACCCTCTAACTACCCCTACCCTCTAACTACCCCTCCTACCTACCCTCTAACTACCCCTACCTACCCTCTAACTACCTGGTACCTACCCCTCTAACTAACTAACCTACCCTCTAACTACCCCTACCTACCCTCTAACTACCCTACCTACCCTCTAACTACCCCCACCTACCCTCTAACTACCTCTACCTACCCTCTAACTACCCCTACCTACCCTCTACTACCCCTACCCTCTAACTACCCCTACCCTCTAACTACCCCCTACCTACCCTCTAACTACCCCTACCTACCCTCGCTCTCTGGTAACTACCCCTCTACCTACCCTCGCTCACTGGTAACTACCCCCTCTCTACCCTCGGCTAACTAACCCCCTACCTACCTCTACCTACCCTAGTTTCACTGGTAACTACCCCTCTACTACCTCTCTCTCCACTGGTAACTACCCTCCACCTACCCTGAGCTCTCTGGTAACTACCCCTCTACCTACCCTCGCTCTGTAACTACCCCTCTACCTACCCTATCTCACTGGTAACCTACCCCTCTACTACCCTACCTACACTGGTAACTACCCCTCCACCTACCCTAGTTCACTGGTAACTACCCCTCTACCTACCCTAGTTCACTGGTAACTACCCCTCTACCTACCCTAGTTCACTGGTAACTACCCCTCAACCTACCCTAGCTCACTGGTAACTAGAGACCTCCAACTACCAATAAATACCCCTTAACTACTCTTTCCTAACTGTGCCTTTCCCACACCTCTTCCTGGCCCCTCACCTACCCTCTCATTTTGGGGCCGGATTATTCTTTCGCCAGTAACAGGATGTGCGGTAGTTCTGATGTAGCCAAGTTAAACAGATTCAGAAGGGTCCTCCCTGCAGAGATCGGGGTGGATACCAGATTCAGAAACCCTTCTACCCTCTGCAGAGATAGGGGTGGATGACCAGATTCAGAAAGGGGTTCTCTCCTCTGCAGAGATCTAACCCCTGACCTATTCAGAAAGGGGTTCTCTCTCTGCAGAGATCGGGTGGATGACACCATTCAGAAAGGGTTTCCCTCTAACTAGAGATCGGGGTGGATGACAGATTCAGAACTACTCCTCTGCAGAGATTCATGGGATTATGGTGGATGACAGATACCAGAAACCTACTCTCTCTGCAGAGAATCGGGGTGGATACCAGATTCAGAAAGGGGTTCTCTCTCTGCAGAGATCACCGGGTGGTGTCAGATTCAGAAAGGGTTCTCCCTAGCCTAGAGATCGGGGGTGGATGACCAGATTCAGATAAGGGTTCTCTCTCTGCAGGAGATCTACCGGATGACAGATTCAGAAAGGGTTCTCATCTCTGCAAGCAGATCGGGGTGGATGACAGATTCAGAAAGGGTTCTCTCTCTGGCAGAGATCGGGTGGATGACAGATTCAGAAAGGGTTCTCTCTCTGCCAGAGCTTCGGGGTGGATTCCATGTTCTTCCTGGGTTCTTCTTTTGGGATTCCGAAAGGGTTCTCTCTCTGCAGAGATCGGGGTGGATGACAGATTCAGAAAGGGTTCTCTCTCTGCAGAGATCAGGGTGGATGACAGATTCAGAAAGGGTTCTCTCTCTGCAGAGATCGGGGTGGATGACGATTCAGAAAGGGTTCTCTCTCTGCAGAGATCGGGGTGGAGACAGATTCAGAAAGGGGTTCTCTCCTCTCTGCAGAGATCGGGGTGGATTACAGATTCAGAAACGGTTCTCTCTCTCTGCAGAGATCGGGGGTGGATGACAGATTCAGAAAGGGTTCTCTCTCTCTGACAGATGCAGAGATCTCGTTCTCTGGTCAGGTGGATTACAGATTCAGAAAAGGGTTCTCTCTCTGCAGAGATCAGGGTGGATTACAGATTCAGAAAGGGTTCTCTCTCTGCAGAGATCACGGGTGGAATGACAGATTCAGAAAGGGTTCTCTCTCTGCAGAGATCGGGGTGGATGACAGATTCAGAAAGGGTTCTCTCTCTGCAGAGATCGGGGTGGATGACAGATTCAGAAAGGGTTCTCTCTCTGCAGAGATCAGGGTGGATGACAGATTCAGAAAGGGTTCTCTCTCTGCAGAGATCAGGGGTGGATGTCAGCAGTCTTTGGAGTCTTAAACAAATATGTTTACCGTCTTTGGTTTTGTGTGTGAAGTCTGATATGGTCCAAATAAAAGAGAGAAAATGATTGCCGTCTCTCCCCCCTCTATAGGGTGGTAAGATCCCCATACGTTGGACGGCTCCAGAGGCGATCGCGTTCAGAAAGTTTACGTCGGCCAGTGATGCGTGGAGCTACGGCATCGTGATGTGGGAGGTGATGAGCTTCGGGGAGCGGCCCTACTGGGATATGAGTAACCAGGATGTAAGTGCTCCTTTATTTCTACATCTCTATCTGGTTTTATTACTTCCAGTGGAGAAGGAAGTAGGTTTTTTTAGACCTAGTTGGACCTGTAGTTGG
>JAGTTL010000194.1:60432-83688 GCA_036851935.1 Coregonus suidteri | reverse complement strand
AATTTTTAGCAGATTAAGGGGGAAACAAAAATTAAAATTGAGATTCTTTTTCCAAAGCCCCTTCCATCCTCGTGGGGGAAAACCCTTCTTTTGCCCGAAGCGAAGCATTTAAGCCCCCCTTTCCCCCAATCCATTCGTAAAATAACCAGTAAAGGGGAAAACAAACCGCTGCTCGTGTCTCACGCATTTCCTATAGCATGCGAAGACAGATCTCACCGTTCAGTTAGGTTTAGGGTAAGTGTCTGGTAGAGAGATTAGGTATTGAACCATCTGTAACACGTAGACAGATAAGCCCTTACAGCAGGGGTGTCAAACTCATTTTACGCTCAGGGCCAAATAGGAGGAAAAAATCTATTCCTAATGTGTCGGCGGGCGTGACCGGACGGAAAATCATGTCTATATATATAACTTAAAACAACAAACAACTTCAGATTGTTTCTTTGTTTTAAATACGATCAACATAACAACATAAAAGCTGGAGCCTGAGGACAGTGTGTCACATAGTACCAAGCACAAACATCACTATTTAATCATAACACAACAGTCACACGCTTATTTGAAAAATCCGAGACAAACACGAACACACACATGCCTCAGTGGATTAACAGAACTGTTTCACAGAGATCACAGAGACTATATCATGGTGTAATTTCTCAGGCAGAAATGTAGATAAAAACTAATGAAATCCTGTTCCCAAAACAGTTGCAAGACGCACAGAGTCAAGCCTGGGTTAAATATACAAATAAATAAAAACAATAGCCACATCAACATAAAAAACATATAAACATAAATCCTTGAAAGCGTTGACTTCAAACTCCGTAACACCGTCACGTTACTCTTATCTTGAACAGAGTCATGTCTGCCACATGTTTTTGGGTCGCGCACGAAGACATTGTTTCAGGGATACAGGGAAGCGAGCTGCATCACCAACGGCAAGTTGCGTCTCCCACACATGACAGCTTCAACTTGAATAGAACGTATGCTGTCATAATACTGCCGTTGGCACACTTTGTTGGCGCCCTTGCCAGCTGGTTTGTTCAGTATTCCAGTGGCTTCTGTAACGATCACACATAAATGCAATGTCCTGCATCCATTCTGCGGAATGAAATTCTACACTGGCTTGCCCTTTGTCTTCCATGAACTGTTCAATTTCTTCTGACGTATACAAAGACACGCTCTCAGCACAGCACCTCGGCTTAACCATCTTACCTCAGTGCACTGGTGATGGCAAGCCATAGATGTGGTCTTTTCTCTCTGAGAATGCTGTCAAATGACGGTGATTCAGCTTCTGGATCGGATGAAATTAACACAGTTTTGGATGACCACCTTCATGACGTTATCATCTTTAATGACTTGGCCACACACCACAGACTCCGGTGCAAAAATACCAGTGAAAAGTCAAAAAATTCCAGTCTCATTTGACAGATTGCACTTTCTCTCTGAACTTTGGTCACAGACGAGCCTGCTTTTCTTTCCCGATCATTGGAGCGGCGCACCATCTGTACCCTAGGCTGACAGCGCGGGACCAGTCCACGCCGACCCTGTTCCAGGCGCGCCGACGAGTGCCCAGTAAAAAATATCAAGCTTGCTGTTCGTTGTCTATTGTCCATCGGCACCAACTCACGAGAACTCCTCGGTAACGGTCATGGTGTCATCAACTCAGCTGGATGAAAATGGCCAGTTTTGTGCAACATCTGTATGTCCGTGCTTTCTATCACATGTGCAACCGAAACAGCAATAATGACTTTACTTTTGCTTCAACTGGCTGGTACAAATCCACTGAAGCACGCGCGCAAATCCTGTCTGCCACTGTGTTTCTTGTCAGGCTTGATATTTGCAACAAAGCCCCTGCTGCTTTTTCAGGGCACACATATCTCGCTGCCTTCTCGATGCATGTTTTACAAATTACCCCTCACTAAAATGGTTTTTAAGCCATGGCGACTTCATTAGCAATGAGTGTAGCTAGTTTCCACTGCTAGCGTCACTGATGTCTCGGCTGTGAGTCAGTAAACACAGACTGCTGTTTTCTATCAGACCCGACACACAGTTCATTCACCTTCTCTTCATCTCCGCTGTCCTTGAAAGCTGCTCATAATGTTGTCGTCATGAAGACTCACATAGTGGTGGACGAAGGGGTTATATCTTCAGTACTGCCACATGCTCTGACACAACGAAACATTACAGCGTGATACCAATTCAAATTCCGTGAAAAAAATAGGATGTACCATTTCTCCTCGTGACACTCTGCACTCTTGCGTTTCCACTTTTCTCGTTTTTTTGACAGAGGAATATCTTGGGCATGATGGTGCCCAAAAGCACATCATGTTAAAAAGTGAGAACGTAATATTAACAAAAATATCGCGGGCAAAAACAAAGTAGCTCATTGGCTGCGACGTGCTTGACCTTACTTTGCTCTGCCTCCCGTCTAAACAGTTTGCTTGCTTAACACAATTGACATTTATTTGCGCCTCCACGTGGACGCAATTGGAACAGCAGTGTCTATTTATTGCATAAAATTGCAGCAGAGTCCATTTTGTTATACTTTACAATTACTCTTTTTTTCATTAGTTTCTATTATTTTTGTCAAAATCATCTCGCGGGCCGGATAAACCCGTTGCCCTTTGCGGGCCTGATCCGCCCGCGGGCCGGACGTTTGACACCCCTGCCTTACAGGGTATACTGTATATTGCTGCCTGCTTCTATTCAAACAGCAATGTTCCGATCTTCACAGAAGCCTTAGTCACCTAGAGTGTGCCATCCAGTTTACACAGATTTCCCTCCTGCTCCCTAGACTTTACTGGCCGATATGTTTGACAGTCATTTCTTACCCTCTGTGCTTGTTGATATGATCACCATAAATGTGATTCACGGCTGCACTCTCTGACCTCACTCGGAGCCAATTAAAATTACCCTTTAAAACCCAATATACACTTGTAATTTATCAATGACACCGTAGCAAACAATCAACCATTTTAGCTAAGATCTATTAAACCTTCCCTTTTCCAGTGTTGTATTATTTATCTGCGTGAGATATTTGTCGTGGGGGGAACGCAATTTGAGAAGTGAAGCGGCTGGCTTTCAAGAGGGGGTGATAGGACCTACGTTTGTTTTAGCCAGTCTGGCTGGCACACACCACGCATAGTCAGCCTCTCGCTCGCGGACGCGATTCTGACTCAATCCCGATAACGATAGAGTTGGGAGCGCGCCATGATTCATTATTTCATTTTCACGGGCCGCGAGACACATCATTTGTGCGGATGAAGGAGAAAGACGTTCTGATGTATGACAAAGCTGGGTTGCGTTTGGCCCGTTGAGCTGATAAACGCAGATACAAAGGTCTATTGTGTTTAGATGGACTTCTGTCTAGTCATTGGAGAAAGACACCAATGGAATTGATGTGAGGACTCTATACTTCTCCTTTTTATTCTGAAAGATTTGTGAAAAAAAATGTTTATTCCTCCTTTTACAACTACTTGTCGGCCATTCATTGAGTCACTGGACCGAGTAGACCTGGCAGTCAAAGTCACTCATCTCGTGATGATAACACAATGCACATTATTATCCTCATTCATGCAACAAATGTTATTCACTCAAGCAGCACATGGAATCTGTATGATGCAATAGCGTCTTTATTTTATTTGTATTATTGAGAAACCAGTACAGTAGGTGGAATAGCTAGAATATATATGCAACTCCTGTTGAAAGATTGCTTCTACTCAAAGTCCCCTCTAATCCTGTCTTGTTGTACACTGGCAATCACAAGTAAAATCTACTACCCCCATAGTGTTTACTACACGAAAGCAGGATTTTTGATTGGACCACAATATGGTCAGTAATAGAATATTGTAAGCAATAACTGTTCAAAGATAAATGTTATCATGTGGCCCCTAAATGTTTGTTTGATTATAGATAGCGTTTGCCTTAAAGCTACCAAGTCATAGTGGACTGGTTGTGGCTTCAGTATGAATTTGGGGAGAATGTGATAAGAGCAGAGAACCTGCATCGTTTTCCTGAGCCTCAGGTAACAAGACAAACAAACTGAAGGTCATGAGCGTGTTTGGAGAGGAGTCAATTAACAGCCTGATATTGTTCTCCACCAGCTTTTTAGCCAAATGTTCACTTGGCATGGACAGAATGCAACAAATCTCACTTTCAAGACATATCATAAGACTGGATACATGAAAGTACTGAGCACTTCGGCACCATCTTTTGTCGCTGTCATGCCCACCACCATCTCCCAGCATATTTATAATCCTAAAAACTCTCTACACATCCTCCTCCTCACCACAGTCACTGATCACATGGGTCTCTGTAAGATCCACTCAGGAAACACGAGCCATCTGGCCAAAAAATCAAATGCACACACACGACACAACCTCCCAAAGATGATCACAGTCATCGCACATCAGTCTCTAATTTTCTTTTAGAGCAATTCATTACCCACTGACATTGGGGATACATGCCCCCCTGTGGTGTAGAAGCCATCTGCTATATTCTGGTCCTAGGTCAGCTCTGCATGGGTAGTGAGGCAGAAGACTCTCTGTACAGTCTTCTTCAGTTTAGGTCTGTAATCTGTCTGGAACAGTTATTTTCTTAAAACAAAACACAGAACCTCTCAGTCAGTGGCAAGATTCTCCTGTTCTTGGTTCTCTTCAACCATTTACTTGAATCCCTTATGGGTTTTTGATATCATGAACAACAAATTTAATTTCTAAAACATTTATGAAAAACCAAGCATTTGTATTCTTGAATGTTTTTAATCACAGAAAAATGACTTACCCCCATGTGGTTGTTGAGTCTGGACTGATCAAGGCAGGTAGTGTCACGCTCGTTGATAGACGGATCGGACCAAGGTGCAGCGTGGTATGCGTACATATTCCTTTATTAACTGAATACAGATCAAAACACAAACAACCACAAACAACAGGCTACATAACCACAAGCCAAAACAGAAACAAGATCCCACAACTAAGGTAGGCAAAATGGCTGCCTAAGTATGATCCCCAATCAGAGACAACGATAGACAGCTGCCTCTGATTGGGAACCACACCCGGCCAACATAGAAATAGAACATCTAGAATTTCACACCCTGACCAAACCAACTACAGAAAAACAGGGCTCTCAAGGTCAGGGCGTGACAGGTAGATGGATGAGAATGTGTGTGTGTTTATGTTTAAGTCAAGGACGATCCGTGTCGTTATATTTGCTTCTTTATCTTGAAACTAAATGACATCTCTTGTTCTGATAATTTTCCGTGCATTTTGCATAAGCAGCGTTTCTTGAGCATACTAAGTAGAAAGATAGATAAGGCCTTTGAGAGCTGTAAACTCATGTACTTCATCAAAGCATTTTTTAGACAACATGGTTTTTCCTCCTGGAATCCGTCCGACCCCCACCTGACTTTGCAGGATGTCACTGTCCTAGCTGGCGTAAACATGTGGCATTCTGAGTAACATAACCTGCAGAGTTTTGTAAAACAAATAATTATTAGCCTTCTTAGATCCTTCTTAGAAGTGTCTCACGAAGCAGTCTGGCATACAGTCATGCAGTCCTTCATGTGTTTAATTAATTGTTCAACCATTCGTTTATTCAGTCATTCATTATTTTCTCTTGTTGCTGTAGATCTGTTATCTTTGATTTCATGTTTATTTTATGTTGTTACACATTTATTCACTTGATCATTTACTTCCGGTGCCTGGGTTGAGGTGAGGACCACTCCTGGTGCCATTTATTGGGAAGATCGGTGAGAAGACGGTAAGAAGAGTGACGCCTGTTTAACTGGAGAAATTAAAGCAGTAAAGTTGTCATTTCCCCCCCCAATTTTTTTTGGCCAAAAACTTTTCCAGACCCCGAACGAGCCGTCAAATCAAAAATCTTCTCAAATGCTGACCGACTACCAGTCTTTGACACCACCCTCTCCCTTGAATCCCTTTAAAGCAGCCGCCTGCCTCCCAGCCTCGGCCAGCAAGCCAACCTTTCAAAGGTGTTTATTGTCGTCTCCTTTTTCGGTGCTGATTTCGTCCTATTTTTTATTTTCTCGCTCGTCCTCAGGTTGAGTGCATCATTATTCTCTTTGATTTTAATTGCTTATAGGTTCATGAAGACAGCTATACTCTCGACACCTTTTTTCTTCCTCTTGGTCTTTGCCATTCCCTGCTGAGTTTGGCTAAAGACGACTGACATTAATGTTTCAGAAGGTCATGACAGCATGGCAGACGCAGCATATGGTTCGTATCCCTCCGAAAAAAAAGTGTGCCTGATCAATTATTCATCATGGCGTCTTGTTTATCATTTCTCACCTGACACAAAATAAGTAGCTAAAGTCACCTTAATGTCAACCGTAAGCACCGTAATCAATAAGGTACAGTGCTTTCAGAAAGTATTCACACCCCTTGACTTTGTCAACATTTTGTGTTACAGCCTGAATTTAAAATAGGTTAAATTTAGATTTTGTGTCAGTGATGTACACAATACCCCATAATGTCAAAGTTGAATGATGTTTTTTTAATAATAAATGAAAACCTGAAGTATTCAACCCCTTTTTTATGGCAAGACTAAATAACTTAAAGAGCAAAAAAGTCTGATAATAATGTGCAATAATAGTGTTTAACATGATTTTTTGAATGACTAGCCCATCTCTGTACCCCACACATACAATTATCTGTAAGGTCCCTCAGTCGAGCAGTGAATTTCAAGCACAGATTCAATAACAAAGACCAGCGAGGTTTTCAAATGCCTCTCAAAGAAGGGCACCTATTGGTAGCTGGGTAAACATATAAAAAATAAGACATTGAATATCCCTTGAGCATGGTGAAGTTATTAATTACACTTTGGATGGTGTATCAATACACCCAGTCACTACAAAGATACAGGTGTCCTTCCTAATTCAGTTGACGGAAAGGAAGGAAACCGCTCAGGGATTTCAAGCCAAATGTGTGATTTAAAACCAGTTACAGAGTTTGATGGCTGTCATATGAGAAAACGGGGGAAGATCAACAACATTGTAGTTACTCCACAATACTAACCTAAATGACAGAGTGAAAAGAA
Source organism: Coregonus suidteri (assembly GCA_036851935.1). Lineage (NCBI taxonomy): Eukaryota > Metazoa > Chordata > Actinopteri > Salmoniformes > Salmonidae > Coregonus > Coregonus suidteri. Next base: position 76,641 of record JAGTTL010000194.1, on the reverse strand, counting down.
GGAAGCCTGTACAGAACACAAATATTCCAAAACATGCATCCTGTTTGCAATGAGGCACAAAATACTGCACAAAATGTGGCAAAGGAATTCACTTTTTGTCCTGAATACAAATCATTATGTTTGGGGCAAATGCAACACAACACATCACTGAGTCCCACTCTTAATATTTTCAAGCATGGTGGTATGTTTTTCATCGGCAAGGACTAGGGTGTTTTTTTTTTATAAAAAGTAAAGGAATAGAGCTAAGCACCGGCAAAGTCCTAGAGGAAAAACTGTTTGAGTGGGCTTTCCAACAGACACTGTGAGACAAATCCACATTTCAGCAGGACAGTAACCTAAAATGCAAATTACTTACCAAGACGACATTGAATGTTCTTAGTTGCAGTTTTTACTTAAATCGTCTTGAAAATCTATGGCAAGACTTGAAAATGGCTGTCTAGCAATGATCAACAACCAACTTGACATAGCTTGAAGAATTTAAAAAATAATAATGTGCAAATATTGTACAATCCAGGTTTGCAAAGCTCTTAGAGACTTACCCAGCAAGATACAGCTGCCAACTGTGATTCTAACATGTACTGACTTAAGGGGGTTGAATACTTATCTCATCAAGATATATAAAAAAAAAAAAATCTAGATTAATTTAAAAGAAAAAATTGAATATTTTGCGTAGATCGTTGACAATTAAAAAAAAATTAAAATCCATTTTAATCCCACTTTGTAACACAACAAAATGTAGAAAAAATAGACGGGTGTACTTTCTGAAGGCACTGTATGTCCATACATGTTGGATCAAGGCCAGAAATACTAAAGTCATATGAGGTTAAATGTATACAACATGGATCGTGACCTACATTTATATTTACATTTACGTCATTTAGCAGACGCTCTTATCCAGAGCGACTTACAAATTGGTGCATTCACCCTATAGCCAGTGTGATAACCACTTTACCAATGTTTTTGTTTTTTTATTGTTAGTTTTTTCTTAATTTTTTTATCTTTTTTATTTTTTTAGGGGGGGGGGGGGGGGGGGGGGGGGGTAGAAGGATTACTTTTATCCTATCCCAGGTATTCCTTAAAGAGGTGGGGTTTCAAATGTCTCCGGAAGGTGGTGAGTGACTCCGCTGTCCTGGCGTCCTGGCGTCGTGCCAGAGCAGCGAACAGTTTTGACTGGGCTGAGCGGGAACTATGCTTCCGCAGAGGAAGGGGAGCCAGCAGGCCAGCAGGCCAGCAGGCCAGAGGTGGATGAACGCAATGCCCTCGTTTGGGCCTGAAGGTACAGAGGTGCCGTTCCCCTCACAGCTCCATAGGCAAGCACCATGGTCTTGTAACAGATGCGAGCTTCAACTGAAGCCAGTGGAGTGTGCGGAGGAGCGGGGTGACGTGAGAGAACTTGGGAAGGTTTGAACACCAGACGGGCTGCGGCATTCTGGATGAGTTGTAGGGGTTTAATGGCACAGGCAGGGAGCCCAGCCAACAGCGAGTTGCAGTAATCCAGACGGGAGATGACAAGTGCCTGGATTAGGACCTGTGCCGCTTCCTGTGTAAGGCAGGGTCGTACTCTCCGAATGTTGTAGAGCATGAACCTGCAGGATCGGGTCACCGCCTTGATGTTAGTGGAGAACGACAGGGTGTTTATCCAGGGTCACGCCAAGGCTCTTCGCACTCTGGGAGGAGGACACAACGGAGTTGTCAACCGTGATGGCGATGTTGTTCAAAACGATTTCATAACTTTCTCAATTATCCATGGGGATCAATGAGTGTTTCCCGTAGCTGAACATACTGTACTTATCACTCATTGGAGTTGATTTGGCACTCTTGGCATTCTCTCAACTATCTTCACCTGAAATGCTTTTCCAACAGTCTTGAAGGAGTTCCCACATATGCTGAGCACTTGTTGGCTGCTTTTCCTTCACTCTGCCGTCCGACTCATCCTAAACCATCTCAATTGGGTTGAGGTAGGGGGATTGTCCCACTAAGCCCAAACCAGGATGGGATGGCGTATTGATGCAGAATGCTGTGGTAGCCATGCTGGTTAAGTGTGCCTTGAATTGTAAATAAATCACATACAGTGTCACCAGCAAAGCACCCCCACACCATAACACCTCCTCCTCCATGCTTTACGGTGGGAAATACACATGCGGAGATCATCCGTTCACCCACACCGCCTCTCACAAAGCCACGGCCGTTGGAACCAAAAATCTCAAATTTGGACTCAACACCAAAGGACACATTTTCACCGGTCTAATGTCCATTGCTCATATTTGTTGGCCCAAGCAAGTCTCTTCTTCTTATTGGTGTCCTTTAGTAGTGGTTTCTTTGCAGAAATTCGACCATGAAGGCCTGATTCACACAGTCTCCTCTGAACAATTGATGTTGAGATGTGTCTGTTACTTGAACTCTGTGAAGCATTTATTTGGGCTGCAATTTCTGAGGCTGGTAACTCTAATGAACTTATCCTCTGCAGCAGAGGTAACTCTGGGTCTTCCATTCCTGTGGCGGTCCTCATGAGAGCCAGTTTCATCATAGCGCTTGATGGTTATTGCGACTACACTGAAATGTTCCGTATTGACTGACCTTCATGTCTTAGAGTAATGATGGACTGTGGTTTCTCTTTGCTTATTTGAGCTGTTTTTGCCATGATATGGACTTGGTCTTTTACCAAATAGGGCTTTCTTCTGTATATACACTGCTCAAAAAAATTAAGGGGAACACTAAAATAACACATCCCAGATCTGAATGAATGAAATAATCTTATTAAAAAAAAATGTCTTTACATAGTTGAATGTGCTGACAACAAAATCACACAAAAATTATCAATGGAAATCAAATTTATCAACCCATGGAGGTCTGGATTTGGAGTCACCCTCAAAATTAAAGTGGAAATCCACACTACAGGCTGATCCAACTTTGATGTAATGTCCTTAAAACAAGTCAAAATGAGGCTCCGTAGTGTGTGTGGCCTCCACGTGCCTGTATGACCTCCCTACAACGCCTGGGCATGCTCCTGATGAGGTGGCGGATGGTCTCCTGAGGGATCTCCTCCCAGACCTGGACTAAAGCATCCGCCAACTCCTGGACAGTCTGTGGTGCAACATGGCGTTGGTGGATGGAGCGAGACATGATGTCCCAGATGTGCTCAATTGGATTCAGGTCTGGGGAAAGGGCGGGCCAGTCCATAGCATCAATGCCTTCCTCTTGCAGGAACTGCTGACACACTCCAGCCACATGAGGTCTAGCATTGTCTTGCATTAGGAGGAACCCAGGGCCAACCGCACCAGCATATGGTCTCACAAGGGGTCTGAGGATCTCATCTCGGTACCTAATGGCAGTCAGGCTACCTCTGGCGAGCACATGGAGGGCTGTGCAGCCCCCAAAGAAATGCCACCCCACACCATGACTGACCCACCGCCAAACCGGTCATGCTGGAGGATGTTGCAGGCAGCAGAACGTTCTCCAAGGCATCTCCGGACTCTGTCACGTCTGTCACGTGCTCAGTGTGAACCTGCTTTCATCTGTGAAGAGCACAGGGCGCCAGTGGCGAATTTGCCAATCTTGGTGTTCTCTGGCAAATGCCAAACGTCCTGCACGGTGTTGGGCTGTAAGCACAACCCCCACCTGTGGACGTCGGGCCCTCATACCACCCTCATGGAGTCTGTTTCTGACCGTTTGAGCAGACACATGCACATTTGTGGCCTGCTGGAGGTCATTTTGCAGGGCTCTGGCAGTGCTCCTCCTGCTCCTCCTTGCACAAAGGTGGAGGTAGCAGTCCTGCTGCTGGGTTGTTGCCCTCCTACGGCCTCCTCCACGTCTCCTGATGTACTGGCCTGTCTCCTGGTAGTGCCTCCATGCTCTGGACACTACGCTGACAGACACAGCAAACCTTCTTGCCACAGCTCGCATTGATGTGCCATCCTGGATGAGCTGCACTATCTGAGCCACTTGTGTGGGTTGTAGACTCCGTCTCATGCTACCACTAGAGTGAAAGCACCGCCAGCATTCAAAAGTGACCAAAACATCAGCCAGGAAGCATAGGAACTGAGAAGTGGTCTGTGGTCACCAACTGCAAAACCAGTCCTTTATTGGGGGTGTCTTGCTAATTGCCTATAATTTCCACCTGTTGTCTATTCCATTTGCACAACAGCATGTGACATTTATTGTCAATCAGTGTTGCTTCCTAAGTGGACAGTTTGATTTCACAGAAGTGTGATTGACTTGGAGTTACATTGTGTTGTGTAAGTGTTCCCTTTATTTTTTTGAGCAGTGTATATTGCAAGACCTCTGCAATCCACCCTGGCATGCTGTCAATTAACTTCTGGGCCACATCCTGACTGATGGCAGCCCATTCTTGCATAATTAATGCTTGGAGTTTGTCAGAATTTGTGGGTTTGTGTTTGTCCACCCGCCTCTTGAGTTCTCAATGGGATTAAGGTCTGGGGAGTTTCCTAGCCATGGACCGAAAATGTCGATGTTTTGTTCCCCGAGCCACTTAGTTATCACTTTTGCTTTACGGCAAGGTGCTCCATCATGCTGGAAAAGGCATTGTTCGTCACCAAACTGTTCTTGGATGGTTGGGAGAAGTTGCTCTCAGAGGATGTGTTGGTACCATTCTTTATTCATGGCTGTGTTCTTAGGCAAAATTGTGAGTGAGCCCACTCCCTTGGCTGAGAAGCAACCCCACACATGAATGGTCTCAGCATGCTTTACTGTTGGCATGACACAGGACTGATGGTAGCGCTCACCTTGTCTTCTCCGGACAAGCTTTTTTCCGAATGCCCCAAACAATCGGAAAGGGGATTCATCAGAGAAAATGACTTTACCCCAGTCCTCAGCAGTCCAATCCCTGTACCTTTTGCAGAATATCAGTCTGTCCCTGATGTTTTTCCTGGAGAGAAGTGGCTTCCTCGCTGCCCTTCTTGACACCAGGCCATCCTCCAAAAGTATTCGCCTCACTGTGCGTGCAGATGCACTCACACCTGCCTGCTGCCATTCCTGAGCAAGCTCTGCACTGGTGGTGCCCCGATCCCGCAGCTGAATCAACTTTAGGAGATGGTCCTGGCGCTTGCTGGACTTTCTTGGGCGCCCTGAAGCCTTCTTCACAACAATTGAACCTCTCTCCTTGAAGTTCTTGATGATCCGATAAATGGTTAATTTAAGTGCAATCTTACTAGCAGCAATATCCTTGCCTGTGAAGCCCTTTTTGTGCAAAGCAATGATGACAGCACATGTTTCCTTGCAGGTAACCATGGTTAACAGAGGAAGAACAATGATTTCAAGCACCACCCTCCTTTTAAAGCTTCCAGTCTGTTATTCTAACTCTATCAGCATGATAGAGTGATCTCCAACCTTGTCCTTGTCAACACTCTCACCTGTGTTAACGAGAGAATCACTGACATGATGTCAGCTGGTCCTTTTGTGGCAGGGCTGAAATGAAGTGGAAATGTTTTTTGGGGATTAAGGTCATTTTCGTGGCAAAGAGGGACTTTGCAATTAATTGCAATTCATCTGATCACTCTTCATAACATTCTGGAGTATATTTAAATTGTCATCATAAAAAACTGAGGCAGCAGACTTTGTGAAAATTAATATTTGTGTCATTCTCAAAACCTTTGACCACGACTGGACATCATTACCCCACTACAGTGGCGCTGGAATAGGACAAACTGTATCCTTTCATATTTAGTTGAATAACAGATGTTAGCTGCATGCTCAGTCACTTGAATCACAGCAGTGCTCTAAAAACAGATGCACAAAACGAATCAAAGCATAACCAACTTGAACTGATCTACTTCAAAACAATCAGAGGAAATTGGGAGAGTATATAGCTATTCAGCTATTGAGCCGCAGGAATCAAAACACCCAGGAGAGCTTTGTCTCTCCGATGAAATCTATTCACATCCAATTTGTACTTTAATTTGTGTTGTGGAGATTTACCATCACAAAGGACCTGTGTTGCCTCAATATCCTTGCCTCGCTACCCAAACTCCTTGCACCAGCCAAATGCAACGCCACGCCCAGGACATTCGTTTCTTCTCCGCAATGAGTCTGGATCTGAGTACCTCCCCAACGATTTCTAGGACGCAAACACATTCTAACCGTTCTGATTGGTCCCAGAAACTGATATGTTGTACCAGAACACATGGGTAAAGTTGCGTTTTGAAAATGCGTCATTGACTGTGATACTCTGATTGGTTAGAGATTATCCAATCGCTGATGACTTTGTTTTGTACAACACCCCTTACAAGCTCTTAACCAACAATGCAGTTCAAGAAATAAAGTTAAGAAAATATTTACTAAATAAACTAAAGTAAAAAATTCAAAGTAACACAATAAAATAACAATACCGAGGCTATATACCATCACAAATGCCATATGATTTTACTGTGTATACTATAATATTCTCAATCTCTACAGTGCTTTCTTTATATGATCATACAGTACAATGTTGTGATGATCATTCTATTGGCGTGTACACCCTTCAATAAACCAATATGATATGAAACTAAGTGAACATAAGGGCTCCCTGCCTGATTAGATCTGCAAAATCCATGTTTATGTCATGGTCTCACTCTTATCCCATAGAGTTTACTGTAAATCCTTGGAGTATACTCTTAGAAAAAAGGGTTCCGAAGGGGTTCTTCGACTGTCCCCATAGGAGAACCCTTTTTGGTTCCAGGTAGAACCCTTTTTGCTGTGGAAAGGGTTCTACATGGAACCCAAAAGGGTTCTACCTGGAACCAAAAGGGTTCTTGAAAGGGTTATCCTATGAGGACAGCTGAAGAACCCTTTTAGGTTTTAGATAGCACCTTTTTTTTCTAAGAGTGTATGTTTGATATCATAATTAGATACAATGAAGATCAAAATTAATCTTCTGTTGTGTACGTACATAGACCTTTTCTCTATGGAATGCAAGTTGGATGTTAATTCAAACTGAAGTACCGGAACACAGTTGGGAACTGATATGCTAGACTAGCTCTGATTGGCTTTTCCAGGCATTCCCATACGGCACAAGACTAAACAATCCCGATTCCTTTGAATAATTAAATGATCAATTGTGAATGATTTAGTTGGTTGCATTGCATAGCGCCCTGATGATATGGATTGAGAGGTGTGTTGTTTCAATGTTTACTCCCTATAGGGATGCTTTCCATTACTTTAGTACAGACAAATTACAGTACTATTCATTTACAGTAACTTTTAAACCTGGGCTTGTTATGGTATGTAATCTGCATCATGTGATAGACAATATGTCTTCTTTGTTTATGTTTACTGACTAATTACCAGGTGCTTTTATTTCCATTGCATTATACATGCCTATTGATATTAAAGTGTTAGTAAAATGCACTCCCTCTTCCAACACAGTTCACTGCAGAGATTGATACCCAATGGGCCAACAGAGAGTATTTTTGTTTACCATGAGGGAACTACAGTATGTGGGAACTATAGTTCCCATTGAGATGCCAAAGGCCAACTCTCTCAGAAATATGATAGATCGGTATCTTGTATGTCTGCCTTTCCATTAAGATATCAATCAGAACACATTCATAGTTAAATGAGTTGGAGAGGTTGTGCGTGGATGTGCTCTTTCTACGTTGTTGACAGATAGACTCACTGTGATTGCAGACGAACTGTCACTTTGAATTAAAGAACCGTTCCAATTTCAGTGGGGCACTGATAGGGAATACAAATATAGAGTTAGCCAATGCTCTCAAAGATGGAGCGTGATACTGTAGGACAGGGGTATTCAATTAGTCTTGAAGGGCCATATCATTGCTGGTTGTCATTATTTCTCTTTAAACAGGGACTGATTCAGACCTGGGACCCCAGGTGGGTGAACACTATGCCAATCAGTGACATTAATTGATTAACTTCCAGGAAAGATCTACAGTACTTAGGACCTCGATTGCTGGAATGGAATAGCCCCGGAAAATCATCATAGCTGAAGTCTCTTCTAGGGTGTCTAGTTTCTGTCTCCTTTCTGGTAGGCTACTTCTAAGTCCCCATACAGAGTCTCAGTCCGGAGTCTGTGGCGTTGGACAAACCAGTTACGATACTGCACTCATAAAAGGTTCATCATCAATTCCCAGGCATTGTTTTATACTCCGATTCATAAAAACCCACTCGTTCACTTTATTGGTGAGTGGGGCCGTCACCTCGTTGATCATTATGTCTGGGTTCATTACGAGACTCATGGCGTACTGTACACTAAATTCCTTCCATATGAAGGCGTGGGCAAATTCATGAATATTTATGTACACTATATATACAAAAGTATGTGGACACCGCTTCAAATGAGCAGTTTTGGCTATTTCAGCCACACCCGTTGCTGACAGGTTTATACAATCGAGCACACAGCCATGCAATCTCCATAGACAAACATTGGCAGTAGAATGGCCTTACTGAAGAGCTCAGTGACTTTCAACGTGGTACTGTCATAGCATGAAACCGTTCCAACAAGTCAGATTGTCAAATTTTTGCCCTGCTTGAGCTGCCCCAGTCAACTGTAAGTGCTGTTATTGTGAAGTGGAAACGTCTAGGAGCAACAACGGCTCAGCCGCAAAGTGGTAGGCCACACAAGCTCACAGAACGAGACTGCCGAGTGCTGAAGTGCGTAACGCATAAAAATCGTCTGTCCTCAGTTGCAACACTCACTACCGAGTTCCAAACTGCCTCTGGAAGCAACGTCAGCACAAGAGCTGTTCGTCCGGAGATTCATGAAATGGATTTCTATGGCCAAGCAGCCGTACAGAAGCCTCAATGCCAAGCATTGGCTGGAGTGGTGTAAAGCTCGCCGAGGTTCATACAGAAATGGTTTGTCGAGATCGGTATGGAAGAACTTGACTGGCCTGCACAGAGCCCTGACCTCAACCTCATCGGACACCTTTGGGATGAATTGGAATGCTGACCGCAAGCTAGGCCTAATCGGCAACATCAGTGCCCGACCTCACTAATGCTCGTGGCTGAATGGAAGCAAGTCCCCGCAATAATGTTCCAACATCTAGTGAAAAATCCTTCCCAGAAGAGTGGAGGCTGTTATAGCAGCAAAGGGGGGACCAACTCCACATTAATGACCATGATTTTGGGATGAGATCTTCGACGAGCAGGTGTCCACATACTTTTGGTAATGTACTGTATCTCGAAATAAAAGCTGTCAGGTGATTCAGTTGATCATTCTTGAGTGCGTCACGTCACTCTGAGCCCTTACCAAAACATCTCGGACAATTTCTCTCGCTTTGGCTCTGAAACCAGTAGTAACCACCAACTTCAATGGCAGTTAACGAATCTGACATTCCCGTGCCCCAATAACATTGTCGCAGAGGAGGGCTTGCTAGCTAGCTACAGTGTTAGAGTGATTTCATTGCGTGATGACGTCATTACATAATACGTAAAACTGCGTCATTACGTAGAATACACAATAACGTTACTCAAATTGACTTGCCATCTCGGCGACAAATATGATTTTACATTTGTTCGTTTAGCTTTGTTTGTTTATTATCACATATTTGTACTTGTAAAAGTAATATAAACACAACACATTTTATATGATCAGATATTTTTATTTATAAACACAACACATTAAATTATTGAAAAATTACACATTACACATTATTGAACAAATTCATTTTATGTATTTTCTTATTAACTAGTAAACCTACACATTCTGAACAATTACAGTTTTAAGAAGTGTATTGGTAGTTAGTTAACATGCTACCTAACTGATCAACAATTATATGTACAAGCTAATAACAAGGTATATATGCTATCTTACTGAACAAGCAACTTAACTAAAATAATTATGTGTGCGCAAGGCATCTCTCCCCAGCTCTCTCCAGGTTGTTGTGCTGCTTGACTGGCCTGCTGCTGCCTGTGCACGAGCTGAGCGCCTGCTGCTGACGTCACTCACAATGCACTTTTGCAGCCAGGCACGTGTGTTGTGACTGTGTGTGACAGAGAAAATCGTTTTTGTGTCATTTAGAGGGAAAATGTGTGCATTTTAGCATTTGAGTCACTTTTCAAATGTTGCTAAAACTTTTTAAAAGTAGCTACATTTGTTGCTAGGTGCTGTTTGAAAAAAAAGTTGCCAGGGTAGTCTGAAAAGTTGCTAAATCTAGCAACAAAATTACTAAGTTGGCATCACTGGCCAGCGGCACGTGCTAGCTAAATAGATGGCTCTGTAGAGCATCTGTGTGACATCACACACTCAAGAAGGCTCAACTAATCACCCGACGGGTTCTATGTCGAGACTCCCGGTCAGATCCTGTTACTCATCAATTTCATAAACAGTAACGTTATGTACAGACGGAAATTAATTAGTGAGACCTGCTGTTGTTTATGATACAGTATAGCTACATCCGAGGAGCTGGTTCATATTTCTTGGTTTGGCGTCTGTAGATCTTGGAATAGGAATGGGCATGGAAATACTGTAGAAAGATATGTCTGCTTACGATAAGTTCATCTCTCTGTCTGTCTGATTGTCTCCATCAGTGGTATGCATGATGTATAGTGTTAGTAGACAGTGGATGTGTGGGAAAATGTAATTTAGTATCACCTGGTATAGCTGCAGCAAACAATGTTGATATTGTGTCTGGTAGTTTTATCAAAGTTGTCACTTGCTTTGTTTTATACATTTGTATAAAAAAGGAAGTAGCTAAGTCCCCAAGACACCTGTTTGATGTCTCTACCTCTTGGCTTCTCTGTAATTGCCACTAAAGTGGGCATGGAGATAAGACAAAACAAAACCCTTTCCTGCATCACTCACTTTAAGCGATAAACCCTTCAGATAAACACTTCATATCCGCAGGTCTTTGGAAGAAAAATTCAAAACTCATTTTAATGAGGATCACTGAAATGGTTGTTGGCTTTGGAAAACAATCAATTTTAGAAATGTTTTGAAAAGCAAAACAGGTTATGCAGTCAACAATATACAGTTACTACATTTAATCCAAATATATGCACATAAATACACCAGCAACTATCAGACCAACACACTATAAATAAAATACAGCATCTCTCTCTCTCTCTCTCTCTCTCTCTCTCCTCTCTCTCTCTCTCTCTCTCTCTCTCTCTCTCTCTCTCTATGGCTGTTCCTATGGGCTGGCGCGCAATGAGCTTTGGCGTACAATGTGGGTTCTCCAGCAATGGAGATGCCCCAGGTTCAGTTAGGTTGTCAATGGCTGCATGGATTCAATGCGTCCCATATGCTACTCAGCATCTGGTGTATGAAAATGTCCTTTCAGAATGGGTGGAAGTGATGAGTCATCCTACCAGTTGACCAATAATACTTTGATTTGACTTGTACAACATAGTGCCAGGTATATCTATTGTGTGGAAGCTAATGCTATCTCCATATACTGTAAGTATGTGTATTGCATGCATGCGAAGGTGTGTGTGTGTGTGAACTCTACAGACCTCTGTTTGTAGTCTATTACAGGTAATGAAATCAATGTCATTTCACTGATAGGAACTTGCTGGACAAATATGGGAGCACTTGAACGATTATTCTGTATGGTGGTAAACAACTAATTGTGCCAATTGAGGCATTTATTGATTGACACCAGAATGTACACAACAACCCAGCAGGAGTCTGGTTTGAGTCTCTTCCAGTGAGGTCATGGCTCCTCATGTGAGGTCATCAGAGGTGAAGCTCTGACAAACTTTGCAACTCCCTCAAAAGTAAAAGGTTCACATCCTCCCTCAATCCCCTTAGCTCCTGATCATTGAAGAAGCATTACCTTCATTATGATCGTTATGCAGACAGGTCGCCATTGTTTGCATGACTAAAGGGGAACCTCTGACAAACTACGCCATTAAACGGGGCCGTCTTGGGAGAGCGAGTTGAAAGTCGTGATTGATCAAATGACTGGCCTGCTCAGCTCTAATTAAATTGTAGCCTATCACCCGTTGACGACGCTCACGTCGACGAAACCACAAACACTCCCAGGGCGTTTGACCATTCCGAACACATTTCATCCCCTCGACAACGGTTCACCCAGAATGAGTTGCTGCAGCTTACTGTCACTGGGAGACTGATGTGTGGATCAGTGCTCTCCATGAATTCTGCCCTCCAGGCCCATTGACCATTCTAGAGTGGCTTACTCAATGACAAGTCCCCTTGAGATTCATAACAAAGACGTGTAGCGTGTGTCATGTCTCGCCTTTGAGTTGTGAATGTCTTATCATCAATTTCCTTCTTATACATTGTAACAATAGCCTAACCATTCAATTACATGGTACTACTCATTCATAAACTCATTAATCAGTTCATGACTTGAGACAACTTAATTAGCTTTTCCACGCTGATTATAAATAAACCCCACACATAACAAGCAGCAAACAAAAGGAACCCCACCCAATAGTCCCATCCAATTCTTTAGTATTCGTCCTCATGCCTCTATTCACAATTGGATTTCTACACGCATTTAACAATATGCTTCTCACACTTCAATGGCAGTCTCGGTTTCTCTTGACTGGCTGCTAGGGACGGATTTATGTCTGTTGAATCCTACCCTGTTGTAATGGCGTTACAGCCGCCCGCCCGCATGCTCGGTCTCGGCACAGGAAGCAACCGCTTCTGCGTTTGAGGTGAAATGTATTTTTTCCTTCGCTCTGTGGCTGCCGGGGAAGTCAATTCTCACACCCAGCGTGTGAGCTGCCATCCGCCCAGCACATTATTAATGTGTGAAGAGTGTGTGAAGGTGGAACGTGACACCTAATCAGATGGAGGGGGAGAAGACTCTGGTGTCTTAATTAAGCTAAAACAGGAGACTGTATGGCTCAAAGTGTTATACAGCTGAGAATGGCGTTCAAAGACATGGCTTTTATATTGTTGTACAACTTGGCCTGTGTTATCAACAACATGAAAGGATAGCTATTTGTGTCAAAGAGACTCTTTCATCAAGACTGTACTTTCATATTTAACAGTTGGGTAATTGGTTTTTACATTTAACAGTTGGGTAATTGGTTTTTACAGTGAGCTACGAGACAGCATTGGAATGCAGTGTGCATTGCTGTCATATTCAATAACATGTTAAGAACAACCCACCCTATAAATTCCTCATCTTCTAATTACAGTACATAACAAATGTGGAGCTATGGCTCTCCAAACGTCGTAATGCCTTGGCATTGGCCCAAGTAATACCAATAGCATGCTTAGCAGAAGCAGGTTCTCTTCAGTCTTCAGCATTTTAAAGTGTTAAATAACTCCTTTGTGAGGGAGTCATTGATTCCTCTTGCCTGAAGTGGACCTACTAAATAGTCAAGGACCAGCCAAATAATTTCAGTGCCATTCAAAAGCTTCTGACTCAACTAATGGAGACAGCTTCAGCAAATCTCTAGCAATCAGTTATCAGGGCCTGTAGTTATTAAGGATAACAAATACCCAACTGTATGCATGGAAAATGGAACAAGAAATGTTTCTACTGTATGATGCAAGTTTGTGTTTCAGCTAATGCAGAGAAAATAATTTATCCTACACGACGTACAGCACATGTAAACGTCCTTTGACAGTATAGGTCATGTGTTCTGTGATCTTAAAACCCCCAGGGTGGCATCACAATATAATTGCATCAAAAGTGTTACTTATATATACAGTATATTCAGGAGAGGGTCCAATTAATGATTAAGGAAGAAACATTAACACAAGTTATCTGTTGCATTATCCGTAGTGTGTGTTGACAGCTTGACAAGCCTAGCGTTCTGTAGGAGCACTCCAAAGAAAAACGACTCACACTCTGCACTAAAATATATCCACAGACTTTTAAATCAGCATGGTTCACCATAGAAAAAAAACAAATTAATATAGCTGCGAGCAGCAATGAATGAGGTTCACAGGATGACAGAAAGGACCCCAAGTTCCGTTGGATAACAAAGCAAGTACTCTATCATGTAGGAAAACTATCTTCCTTTATGTGCAATCAGAGAAAGCATTAACATGTTTATCTCTCAATACCACAACGATGACACAAGTGAAGTTTAGGCTAATGCTGTAGGTTGGTTATCTTTGATTGCAGATGGTAATCATTCTAAATTAATTAGAGGCTAATTAAGTGTGAGTGCCTTGCAAAAGTATTCATCCCCTTGGCGTTTTTCCTATTTTGTTGCATTACAACCTGTAATTTAAATAGATATTTATTTGGATTTCATGTAATGGACATACACAAAATAGTCCAAATTGGTGAAGTGAAATGTAAAAAATAACTTGTTTCAAAACAAATCTTTAAAAAAAAGAACAGAAAAGTGGTGTGTGCATATGTATTCACCCCCTTTGCTATGAAGCCCCTAAATAAGATCTGGTGCAACCAATTACCTTCAGAAGTCACATAATTAGTTAAATAAAGTCCATATATGTGCAATCTAAGTGTCACATGATCTGTCACATGATCTCAGTATATATACACCTGTTCTGAAAGGCCCCAGAGTCTGCAACACCACTAAGCAAGGGGCACCACCAAGCAAGCGGCACCATGAAGACCAAGGAGCTCTCCAAACAGGTCAGCGACAAAGTTGTGGAGAAGTACAGATCAGGGTTGGGTTATAAAAAAATATCCGAAACTTTGAACATCCCACGGAGCACCATTACATCCATTATTAAAAAATTGAAAGAATATGGCACCATAACAAACCTGCCAAGAGAGGGCCGCCCACCAAAACTCACGGACCAGGCAAGGAGGGCATTAATCAGAGAGGCAACAAAGAGACCAAAGATAACCCTGAAGGAGCTGCAAAGCACCACAGCGGAGATTGGAGTATCTGTCCATAGGAACACTTTAATCCGTACACAACACAGAGCTGTGCTTTACGGAAGAGTGGCCAGATAAAAGCCATTGCTTAAAGAAAAAAATAAGCAATCACGCTTGGTGTTCGCCAAAAGACATGCGGGAGACACCCCAAACATATGGAAGAATGTACTCTGGTCAGATGAGACTAAAATTGAGCTTTTTGGCCATCAAGGAAAATGCTATGTCTGGCGCAAAACCCAACACCTCTCATCACCTCGAGAACACCATCCCCACAGTGAAGCATGGTGGTGGCAGTATCATGCTGTGGGGATGTTTTTCATCGGCAGGGACTGGGAATCTGGTCAGAATTGAAGGAATGATGGATGGCACTAAATACAGGGAAATTCTTGAGGGAAACCTGTTTCAGTCTTCCAGAGATTTGAGACTGGGACAGAGGTTCACCTTCCAGCAGGACAATGACCCTAAGCATACTGCTAAAGCAACACTTGAGTGGTTTAAGGGGAAACATTTACAGTGGGGGGAAAAAAAGTATTTAGTTAGCCACCAATTGTGCAAGTTCTCCCACTTAAAAAGATGAGAGAGGCCTGTAATTTTCATCATAGGTACACGTCAACTATGACAGACAAATTGAGCATTTTTTTTCCAGAAAATCACATTGTAGGATTTTTAATGAATTTGTTTGCAAATTATGGTGGAAAATAAGTATTTGGTCACCTACAAACAAGCAAGATTTCTGGCTCTCACAGACCTGTAACTTCTTCTTTAGGAGGCTCCTCTGTCCTCCACTCGTTACCTGTATTAATGGCACCTGTTTGAACTTGTTATCAGTATAAAAGACACCTGTCCACAACCTCAAACAGTCACACTCCAAACTCCACTATGGCCAAGACCAAAGAGCTGTCAAAGGACACCAGAAACTAAATTGTAGACCTGCACCAGTCTAGGAAGACTGAATCTGCAATAGGTAAGCAGCTTGGTTTGAAGCAATCAACTGTGGAGCAAACCTGTGAGCAAAAATCCCATAAAACCACACGGGGGACCTAGTGAATGACCTGAAGAGAGCTGTGACCAAAGTAACAAAGACTACCATCCGTAACACCACTACACCGCCAGGGACTCAAAATCCTGCAGTACCAGACGTTGTCCCCTGCTTAAGCCAGTACATGTAAAGGCCCGTCTGACGTTTGCTAGAGTGCATTGGAGATCCAGAAGAGGATTGGGAGAATGTCATATGGTCAGATGAAACCAAAATAGAACTGTTTGTAAAAACTCAACTCGGTCGTGTTGGATGACAAAGAAGCTGAGTTGCATACAAGAACACCATACCTACTGTGAAGCCTAGGGGTCGGAAAAATCATGCTTTGGAGGCTGTTTTTGCCAAAGGGACCAGACGACTGATCCGGTAAAAGGAAAGAATGAATGGGGTCCAGTACGTGAGATTTTGAGTGAAAACCTCTTTCCATCAGAAGGG